>JBBPTZ010000186.1:0-34783 GCA_038094315.1 Phylloporus cf. tubipes | reverse complement strand
CGATGCAGAGGTTGGAGGCTTCTAGCCAGACCTTATCTCCGACCTTCCATGGGGAGCAGGGTTGGGTTGATCGTTTCATCATGATCTGATGCGCAGAGTCATGAGAGGCGAGGGCTTCGTCACGAGCTTTATCTAGGAGGGAAAGGCATTTTTCTAGAGCGGGAAGGAATGTCTTTCCAAGTGGAGGATAGGAGCGAGGTTCATAGCCTATGAGGAGGGAGAAGGGGGAGACTTTGGTTGAGTTGTGTGGCATGGAATTATGGTGGAATTTGGCTGTGGTGAGAAGATCTGGCCAAGATGTGGGATTATTGCCGCAGAAGATGCGTAGATACGTTTCAACTTCCTGATTGGTGCATTCAGTTTGGCCGTCAGACTGCAGATGGTAAGTGGTGGAGAGTTGAACGTCATATTGCAGGAGGTGCGCAAGTTCTTTGGCAAAGGTGGAGGCAAACTGAGGGCCATGATCAGAGATGATGGAATCGTGGAGGCCAAATCATTTGAACACATAATGGAAAAACAGGGTGGCTACACTGGCAGTGTTGATGGTTTTTGAGCAAGGGCAAAGAATTACCCCCTTCAAAAGGCCTTGATTGACCATGACCAACAAGGAATCATGTCTCTGAGCAGGAGGGAGATCTGTAATTAAATCCATGTAGAGCTGTTTAAAAGGAAGGACCATGGTGGAGACGATGGGTGATAGCAGCAGAACAGTGGGGTGTGTATTCACTTTGGACAACTGGCATACAGCACAGCTGGCAATGAAGAAGGAGACGAAGGTGGTGAGTCCAGGCCACCAATAGTCCTGTTTGACCAGTGATTTGGTGCAGAAACGACCAGCATGACCGGTGGTGGGAGATTCGTGGAGTGCATGAAGAAGGGCGGATCGGTTGGTGGATGGAACGTACATGTGCCCTTTGTAGTACAGGTGCCTGGCATCGAAGGTCCAGTCCTCTAGCACAGAGCAGGGGAAGAAGGGGGAACCCTCTTGGACATTCTGGATGGCTTTCAGGATGAGGGGGTTGGATAACAAGGAAGATTGGATATGACAGGCGAGGATAAGGTCGAGGGTGTTAATGACCACCAGGTCAGGAACGATGGAGGTATCAGAGTTGTCAAAGGAGGTGTCAACAAGATCCTTCCGAGAGAGTGTGTCAGTGGGTCCCATCTTGGTCCCAGGCATGACCTGCCAAACAATGTCGAAGTCCTGTAAAAAGAGATACCAGTGAGCTTGGCAGCGAGAGAGTTTGCAGGGGTCCTTGATGTAGGAGAGGTTCTTGTGATCTGTGATGATGGTGACTGGGTGGGTGGTGCCCTGTAGATACTGATGCCATTCAGCAAGGGCAAGGATAACGGCGAGGAGTTCGCAGTCATAGATGTCATAGTTTCGTTCTGCACAACCGAAGGTGCGAGAGAAGTATGCGCAGGGATGGGGATCACTGTTCATGTTGTTCTGCATGAGTACTGCACCAGCTGCAATGAGGGAGGCGTCCAACATGATAGAGAATGGTTTGGCGACATCAGGGATGAGGAGAACTGGTGTGGAGGAGAAGATTCTTTTCAGCCGGTTGAATGTGCATTGCTGGAAACCTGTCCAGGCCCAGGGCTCATTCTTCTGGGTGAGAAGGTTCAGGGGAGCGACGATGTTGGAGAAGTCTGGGATGAATTTCTGATAGAAGTTCACAAAACCCATGAAGGAGCAAACAGCTTTGACAGAGGAGGGAGGCTTCCAGTCCTGGATAGCCTTCAGCTTAGTAAGGTCCATCTCGATCTTGCCTTGTCCGATGACAAGTCTGAGGTACTCCATGCAGGGGGTGTTGAAGGAGCACTTAGACAGTTTGAGGGCTAGTCCGTGCTCACGGAGACATTGCAAGACATGGCAGGTGCATTCGTGGTGGAGGGAGATGTCATCCTTGGTGTGGATGCCTAGGTTGTCCATGTAGATCTTAAGCCATTTTTCCCCAATCATGTCAGTGAAGATATCATTCATGAAAGCTTGGAATATAGGAGGTGCATTGTTAAATCTGAAAAAAATGACCATGGGTTTGAAGAGACCTAGCAGCATGATGAACACAGCCTTCCATTGATTTTCTTCACAGAGATGAATGTTGTTGTAGCCCCAACGGATGTCAAACTTAGTGAAGAGTATGGACTCCTTCATGTCGTCAATGAGCTCAGGGATCAGGGGGAGAGGGTAGGCATTGTAGACTGTGTGAGAGTTCAAGTAGTGATAGTCCTGGCAGGGGTGTAATGTTCCATCCTTCTTGGGTACGAAGAAGAAGGGGGAGGCTTGAGGCGACTTGGATGGGACAATCCGTCCGGTTTTCAAATGTTCCTCGACAAAGGCCTTGCAGGCTTCATGTTCTGCGGGGTTCAATGGGTAGACTTTGGCTATCTTTGGGATGAAAGAGGGTTTGAGGTCAATGGCATGGTTATACAAGCGATGTGGGGGAAGTTTCTTGTGGGTTTTCTTGGAGAAGATGTCAGCGAAGTCTTTGCACCAGTCCAGGATTTCCTGCTCTTTGGGCATGTTCTCCTGGGCGAGCTGGGTGGAAATGGTGATCTTGTTAACGTCTTCTGAGGGGGTGTAACGCAAGTCATAGAGTTCAGATATTTCCTGGTCGACATCTAGTTCAAGATATCATACCAGGTAATGCTGGTGGGTGTATAGTTCATCATCAATGGGGTGGGGAGTATGAGGGAGAGTGATGTGGTTATTGGCCCAGTCAATGTGGGGGTTCCATTTCTGAAGCCAGGGTATCCCGAGGATGATCTGTCGTCATCTAAGACTCAGGACCATTAGTTCTTCTTTATCATCTGTGGAAGGGAATTGGAGACCGATCCAAGTCTTTCATCGGATGGTTCATTACGATTCACCCCTTTTCCTCCTTTCTTCTCATGGACACTATTCCCTTTTCCTCTATGATGACTCACCCTTCGACGTTGTTCCACAACGTTCTTCATATCGGCCAATTACTCATCACTTACTTGTCATTGTTTCCTCCCCATCCAGTAGTGTTTCTTCCTCAACTTAGACTTAGTCATACTTCTTTGATGTTGTTCCTCAACGTTCTTTTCCTATCTCGACGATAGTTCCCTTTTTCATCCTTGGTCCGTGCACATTTCCCTTCTACTTAAATACTGGTCACACACACTGTAAACTCTAAGCTATTTCTCCTTGGAAATACACCTAGTTGATCACCTACTTTGAGTCTGTCTTGTCGTTCGCCTAGCTGCATTCCTCAACAACCTCTTCATACTCAATCCTTCTCGACTCTAGTCAGGCCTACACCTCTAGACTACTCTGCGTCCAGACCAGCTTACACTTCTGTCGACATCATCATCATTATCCAAGGCTACGCTTGCCTCTATCCAGGTCAAGCATAACAAAAGAAATAGCTTCTCCTGCCCTGCCTACTATTGTATAGTGCCCATCCACCATTGCCCGCCCACTGCACCTGAACCCCCGCCTCTGGGGCATTCATTGAAACCCACAGACACCTGTTCCTCAGGAATCCCCTAGCTCATCGTCTTCATCTGAGGACGCACACTCCATTAACACAGAACCCCCATCCCTGACTCAGGAAACCGTCCAACTTGGACTAAACCTTGCACATCAGCTGTCTGCTAGTGCTGTTATTCCCAAAAGCCCTACTCCCCCATCTCCTACCTCCGTCCCTCGACGATCCCATTTCAAACCTAGAACCCCACCGCGCCCTCCTCCCATGTTGTCCTCCAAGCCCACTGAACTCTGTGTTGGCACCCCCGAAGAATATGACAGATTCCTGTCCAAAGCCACCCAGTGGCTCTCCTTTGTATGCCTTTACCTCCTCATTAATGGGCAGGTCTACGACGATGACAACAAGTGAATCGGATTTGCTCTCTCTTACATGAAGAAAGGGACTGCCCTCACCTGGGCCTCTGTCCGCACCCAGAAAGCCCTTGATAACAACTCCTTCAGGACGTTCAAGGATTTTATCACAGACTTTGACAAAATGTTCAAGAGCACAAACATTCAAGCCGAGGCCATCTCCTGGCTCACCAACACCAGAGTATGGGATGACTTGTTCCTCCCGAAATACCTATCCCAGTTTAAGCTCAAAGTTGTTGAGGCCGAACTTGACGAAACCACCCACGCTTCCACCATCATTGCGTACCTCCAGGCCGGAATCCCCTCCTGGCTCATGGACTGCATGTGTACCCTCAATACCTTCCCCACCAAAGTCACCACCTGGTACGAAAAGATTGATCTTTTCATCTGGAAAAAGAACCACACCACACAGACCGCCAAACAACAATCTCACTCCACCACATTGTCCTACCACCCCTGCACCACCAATCATACCACATTCAAGGACCCCAATGCCATGGACATAGACCGTCTCACCTGCCTTACACCAGAAGAACGTGCCAAGTGCATGAAAGAAGGCCTATGCCTTCGATGCCACAAGAAGGGCCACTTCACCCAAGAATGCCCCAGATCCACCTTTCCCCCTCTCCCACAGCACTCTAACCTCCGCCTGCCCACCAAGAAAGTTGGAATGACCACCACAGCTTCTATCCAGGAAGTCGATAAAGAGGAAGTCGTCATCAGACGACTCTCCACCAACCTAGACTCTGCCCTGGCGGAGTACCAACAGGATTTTTAGAATGGAGGCCCTTACTGATGCAAGTAGCTTCCATACACAATGTAAATGTATCTCAGACCGAATCAAAATCCCACTCTCTGTACATCCCGATTCAACTTATTACTGTATGTCTAAAGATACTTTCAAAGTCATCGAAACCACCGCCCTCTTGGACAGTGGCGCCCAGATTTGTTGCATTGACTGGGACTTTGTCAAGCGAAACTGCATTTCCACCAAGAAACTCCCCTCCCCCTTTCTCATCCGAAACGCCGACAGATCCACTAACATGGAATGCCGATACAAAGCTGTCCTCTTCGTCAAGATCGGCGACATAACCCAGAAAATCTGCTTCTACATCATGAATGGCGGAAAGGAAAACGTTATCCTAGGACACCCCTGGTTCGTTGCTACCAACCCCAGTATCAACTAGAAGAAAAGCACTGTCTCCATTGACCCAGCAAAGGACTGGTCCCTTGATCTCTCCTTCTCTCACCTCGCCGCCCGTGCTTCCTCCCTCTCCAAGAACACTTGACCCACCCCCTCCACCCCAAAACCCTGGATTCCCAAACATACCTTGCTCGACCATCAAGAGATGGAAGGGCTCTGCCACTACCTTAAAGCCAAACTCCCCGAATGATTTGTGGAATGTGCCTGTTTCATTTACACCATCAACCACATTGAACGATGCGGATCCCACTTTGCTAATTCCCAACTCTTGGCCACAGTGCGAAAGATCACCACCTCCACCCTCCTTGCCCAAGAAGTGGCTTTCTCTAAGCTGAAACCCATGCTTCCCCCATAGTACTCAGAGTATGCATCTGTCTTTACTGATGATGCGGACACACCGCTTCCCCCGACACGACCTTATGATCACGTGATCAACCTCACCGAGTCCTTCGTCCCCAAGTAGGGAAACTATACCCCCTCTCCCCCGAAGAACAACAAGCTGCCAACAACTTTGTCGACGAACATCTCAAGTCCGGAAAGATCCGACCCTCCAAATCCCCACAGGCCTCTCCCTTCTTTTTTGTCAAAAAGAAAGATGGCAAACTCCACCCCTGTCAAGACTACTGCTACTTAAACGAACACACTGTACAGGACACCTACCCCCTTCCGCTCATCTCCGACCTCGTCGATAAGCTCAAAGGAGCTAAACACTTCACCAAGTTCAATGTCCGATGGGGCTATAACAACGTCTGCATCAAGGAAGGCGACCAATGGAAGGCCGCTTTCATTACCCACAGAGGGCTCTTCGAGCCAACCGTCATGTTCTTCAGCATGACTAACTCCCCGCCCACATTCCAACAGTTTATGAATGACTCATTCAGAGATCTCATCACCAAAGGATGGCTCGTCATTTACATGGACAACCTCCTTATATTCTCCGACAATGAAGCAGAACACGAGGAATGGACCAAGAAGGTCCTTCAATGGATGAAAGAACTCCAACTTCACCTCAAGTTGGAAAAGTGCATGTTCTCTGCCAAGGAAGTCGAGTACCTTGGCATGATCATTAAACCTGGTGAAATTGCCATGGATCCCGTCAAGCTCACCGGTATTGCAGACTGGCCTACCCCCATGTGTGTCAAAGATGTCCGATCCTTCCTTGGATTCGCCAACTTCTACCGCCGCTTTGTTCCCCATTACTCTGACATCACCCGTCCCCTCTTGGACCTCACCAAGAAGAACCAGCCCTGGGCCTGGTCCACCCCTGTCAAGACGCATTTGACCAACTCAAACACTGCTTCACCTCCGAACCTGTCCTCAGAATGCCCGACCTCTCCCAACCCTTCACCATTGCCACTGACACCTCCAAACATGCCTCCGGAGGCATACTCCTCCAACATGACTCCAACGGTGAATGGCACCCATGTGCCTATATCTCCCAGACATTCGGATCTGCTGAATGAAACTACAACATCTACGACAGAGAACTCCTTGCCGTCATGCGAGCCCTTGCCACCTGGCACCACTACCTCCTCGGCGCAATTACCCCCATCCAAGTCTTTACCAATCATCAGAACCTTACCTATTTCCGACAACCCCAGAAACTCAACTGTCGCCAAGCCTGTTGGCTTCTTGACCTGTCTGAGTTTGACCTCAAGTTTACCCACGTCCCTGGTTCTCAACTTGGTGCCCCCGATGCGCTCTCTTGCTGCCCCGACCATTTCCCCACCACCAACACTGACAATGAGGACATCACCCTCCTACCCCCGGAACTCTTTGTCAACCTCATCGACGCTGAGCTCGTCACTAAAATCGCTCAATCCTCTGAGTCTGATCCCGTCGTCCTCAATGCCCTTCACTCCATGCCTGGTGAAGTCCCCACCAAATTCCGCTCCTGTCTCTCCGACTGGCAATTTGATGCCGGTATCTTGACCTACCAGGGTCGAGTTTATATCCCTGACTCCCCCGATCTCCACCACTCTGTGGTGCAACGACACCATGACCACACCTCTGCTGGTCACCCTGGATATCTCAAAACCCACCAACTTGTTGCTTCCGAATTCTGGTGGTCCGGACTCGCCATGTTTGTCCGCAAATACGTTGAAGGCTATGCCATATGCCAGCAAAACAAAACCAATACGCATCCCACACACCCCCCATTATTGTTACGATTCACCCCTTTTCTTCATTCTTCTCATGGACACCATTTCCTTTTCCTCTACAATGACTCATCCTTCAACATTGTTCCACAACGTTCTCCATATCAGCCAATTACTCATCACTTGCTTGTCATCATTTCCTCCCCATCCAGTAGTATTTCTCTCTCGTCTTAGTCATACTTCTTCGACATTGTTCCTCAACGTTCCTTTCCTATCTTGACAATAGTTTCCTTTTATATCCTTGGTCCGTGTGCATTTCCCCTTCACTTAAATACTGGTTGCACGCACTGTAAACCCCAAGCTATTTTTCCTTGGTAATATATCAAGTAGATCACCAACTTCGAGTCTGTCTTGTCGTTCGCCTAGCTGTACTCCTCGACAACCTCCTTGAACATAGTCCCTCCCAGACTCTAGTCAGGCTTACGCCTCTAGATTACCCCAAGTCCAGTCAAGCTTATGCTTCTGTCGACTTCATCACCGTCATCCAAGGCTATGCTCGCCCTTATCCAGGTCAAGCGTAACAATTATCCCCTATCTCCTCTTCCGCCACCCACCCCTTCCAACAGATCTCTTGTGATCTTATCACGGATCTTCCCCTTTCTGATGGCTTTGATATCCTTTTGGTCATGGTCAACCATGGGCTTACAAAGGGGGCAATTCTATGCCCTACCAAGAAAACCATCGACGCCTTGGACATCACTGCTCTTTTTCTCGCCAAAGTCTACTCCTGCTTTGGCCTCTATGACAAGATTATCTCCAACCGAGGCCCATAGTTCACCTCCGCCTTTGCCAAAGAGCTCAGTAGGATACTGGGCTACAAGCTCGCTCTCTCCACCGCCTACCATCCCCAAACAGATGGTGAAACCGAACGTGTAAACCAGCAGATCGAAACCTACCTTCGGATCTTCTGTGACACCAACCCTTCCTCCTGGGCGCAATTCATTCCTTTAGCCGAATTCACCCACAATCACCACCCTCACTCTGTAACCAGCAACTCCGCGTTCTATCTCATGATGGGATATGAACCCTGCTCCTTACCCACAATCATATTGGACACCAACCTTCCTGCAGTTGAAGACTACCTCCACACTCTCACTGCCGCGTGCAACGAGGCACTGGCTGCCCATGAGCTCGCCTGCCAAACCATGAAAGCCCAAAACTTCCGAAGTTTCACCCCCTTCGTCAAAGGTGACAAAGTCTGGCTTGAGGCCAGAAACCTCAAATGGTCCATTGTGAACCTCAAATTTGCTCCCAAGTGTGAAGGACCCTTCATAATCACTGCTGTTCTCTCCCTGATCACTTATCAACTCCAACTTCCTCAGACATGGAAGATCCACAACATGTTTCATGCTTCCTGTTATGATCGCCCTATTTTACCCCTATTTTACACTAATTTTCCTGGCCTTTAACACGCTATATTGCATTAACTATGCAATATCTACACTTATCCTGATACCTAAACTCCAATCTGGACTTAGCCAACCATAGTCAGAGTGAGTCATTGAGGCAATGCACAGCAGTGCAAGGCTGTGCAAATACCTGTGCTAAAGCAGTGGTCATCCAACCCCTATGGCAGTGCTTGGCTGTACCAGAGCAGTGCATGGCTGTGCAAACCTTACCAACCTCAAGAACGCTGCATGTTACAGATAAGCGCCTCATGGTAATCCTCATGGCTGACTCATCTTTCCAGATATAGAAGGCGAGTACGAAGCACAAGTTAGAACTAGTCAACACAACTCAGAAATACTGAGGCTATGCAACAGATACTAGTGCGCACCCTAGTTCTAGTAGTTCTATTAGATGCATGCATACTCCTCATGTTCACCGACACAGGATATCGTAGATGTAGCATACATGAATGTAAACATTAGAATAGTATATAAAGGCAAAGGGCAAGCACTAGGGATTTTCCCCAGTCTTGTTCTCTTGGAGTTTCCTAGTCTCTACACTAGCACGATTCCTATTCTTGCTCAAGGCTTACTACTTGTTTCTGGTAAGCGATCGGTCCTTAGGGGCTAGTCATTTCATTAGAACAAGACTTTACTAATCTGCACTTGGTAGAAACCTGCTCTATCACCCGCCCTCAAACTTGTCACTTGTATAGCCACCGCCAGTGGGTCCAGCGCATCTCAGCGCTATCGTGTACAGACACTAACCAGTAGTTAGTGTTCTCACTCTTGTCTTACGTGTCCCATGCCGCTTCTATCAAGAGAGAAGTGTCGCCTATTGTTTTACCCCTGGCTGCCCCCTTGCCATTTGCGGTTAAGGAGGAGATTAAAGAAGAAGATTGGGAGAGTACCCCAGATCTTATCACTTGGGGAGATTACAAGTTAGTCTACCTGCCGCTTGAGAGCTTGGTTTACAACCCGAGCACACCTGTCCGCACACCCTCACCCCTCACCAACCCCGTCAACTGGTCTTACATAACAGACCACCTAAATGCCGCCCCGCCCGCACCAAGCACACCCCCTCCTGCCCAATTCAATAACGTTTTTCTTAATCAGGTTCTCGCTCACCTGGTCCTCAATCAGAAGGTCAACCAGATTATACATGAGGGAGTGGAACTTGGCATACAGCAGCAGTGCAAGCGTATCTGCCACAAGGAGACCAGGGCCAGAGTCCTTGCAGCCTGTGAGAGGATCGAGGCGAATCTTTGTATTCGCAAGAGAACTGTTACTCCCCATCCTGTTACTGGCAGGATTAATCTTGTACCAAAGCATTGGTTCTGTAGCAACGGCCCTCACCCTTATCACCATTACCGTACCTCTCCTCTCCACCCCCTCTCTTCGTTACACCTCCCTAGCCACTACTGTATCAATTACAATAGACACTAGGGAAATTCAGATTCCTATTCTCCGCCACATACCTGGGAATCAGAACCTAAGAAGAGAAGCAGCAGTACCTAATATAGCTGATTTGCCCCCATTACCCGTGCAACCGCCTGATAATCAACTGCCATGCAGACCTAGAAACCTTAATCATGCACCACCACCACCCTATACCGGAAGAACCCCTGCAACTGGTGCTAACGCTACACCCATAGTGAACATACCTCACCCTTGCAACCCAGCACCACCAACACCACCTTCAACATCATCAAACGAAGAAACACTCATTGTTACGATTCACCCCTTTTTCTTTATTCTTCTCACGGACACCATTTCCTTTTCCTCTACAATGACTCATCCTTCGACGTTGCTCCACAACATTCTCCACATTGGCCGATTACTCATCACTTACTTGTCATCGTTTCCTTCCCATCCAGTAGCGTTTCTCCCTCGACTTAGTCATACTTCTTCTACGTTATTCCTCAACGTTCCTTTCCTATCTCGACGATAGTTTCCTTTTTCATCCTTGGTCTGTGCGCATTTCCCTTTCACTTAAATACTGGTTGCACGCACTGTAAACCCTAAGCTATTTCTCCTTGGTAATACATCAAGTTGATCGCCTACTTCAAGTCTGTCTCGTCGTTTGCCTAGCCATACTCCTTGACAACCTCCTCGTACACAGCCCCTCACAGACTCTAGTCAGGCCTACGCCTCTAGACCACCCCAAGTCCAGTCAAGCCCATGCTTCTGTCAACTTCGTCACTATCATCCAAGGCTGCGCTCGCCCTTACCCAGGTCAAGTGTAACACTTGTCGAATCTCAATGATTGTTGAAGTTGCTCTCATCTTTTTCTTAATCACTCTTGCCCTGACTGGTACTTTTCTTGTTTGGATTATTAATCTTGTTGTTGATCGCAACCACCCCCTTTACTTCACTGGACAATTTTTAAGTTACTGTTTTTCATTTGGATTCATTTCACCCACAGTTGTCACTAACCCAGAGTGGAAATTTGATCCAAACCACTACAAAGCATATGCAGCCCCTCAACAGGAGCCTGACAATAGTGGATGGTAACCAAAAGAAGCTGAGGACAAACGAGATAACACTTTAGATAGTTATCTTCTTGGACTTCATTTTTCTTGACTACTTCTGTTTTCGTGTACTAATATCACCAGGTTCGATTAGTCAAACTGGCTTACTCACCCCAGAGTGATATCTCCTCAGTGCTACCAAATCTAACTCCATCTAGATCACCCACCCCTGAATTGCCCAGTATGGCGAACATCTTACAGAAACAATGGGACCAACTCCTTTAGCATATGCAAAACGCTGAAGACGCAGCCCAAACTGCTGAACATGAGAAAGATGCATTGAGTAAACGTGTAGCTAATCTACTCAAAGAAAGGAAGGAAGGGTCCGCTTCCACTATCTCATCTGGTGGCTCTACATCCAAAGTTGGAATATTCACCAACCCTGGAATCTACGATGAATCCCCAGCTAAATTCGAGGAATGGTGGATAAAGATGAAATCATGGTTAGACTCCAACCCAAAACAATTTTGGACAGTAGACGATGACGGCAATGAAGCCTACCATGGCAGGAATCATGCCTATGCCGTACTTTCACGCTTAAAAGGTGTGAAAGGCAGCTATTTCACTGAGACAGAATTACGGCTCCTTGCCACCAATGCATCCCATTTAGAGGACTGGTACGATCTTGAAGCCAAAATAGAAAAACAATTTCGGCCACAATTAGAGAAGGATTGGGCAAAGAAGGAACTCACGTGTTTCAAACAAGGAGACCTACAGTTCCTTACGTACATAGCCAAATGGGAATCACTTTATGCCCATGCCGGCGTAGGAGATCAATTCAGCGTGTACCTGCTCGAAACTAACACTCGGAGAGAATTAACTAAAGAGCTCTTTGAGCAAGGGAAGAGATCAGTCAGTGTGAAAGTCACCATCCAAAACCTTAAGGCCATATCTAAGGTTTGGGATGAATTCCAACTGTTCTCTAATGAAACTCTGTCGCCCCAATTCCAAAAGAGGAAATCCAGGACCAACGAGGTAAACGCAATCGGCAATAAACCCATGCAGCCTCAGGGCTGCTACAATTGCGGTGACACCTCGCACCTAGCCGGGCAATGCCCCAAACCATCAACTCGCTGCCCTGATTGTAAATGGTCACGAGGCAAGCACAAGTGTGAATGTAAGAAAGCACACACCCTCCAGACCATAGAACTGGAAGCCTCAAGTTCTCAGGAAGAACTACCTCATGCCATTCGGGGAATGGATTATGACCAAATGAAAGCCTTCTTCTTCGATCTAAAAGAGACCGAAGATAAGGGAAAAGCAAGAGTGGCTTGAATAATCTGGGTATTCAGGTCGCAGTAAGTCCTAATTTATCTAGCCAAGTGGGGACTCCAATTGAATTGAAGCTCAGCCAGGGCTCAAAACCGGTGCTTGATTCCATTTCTAACAATAAAAGTAATACTTGCCCAGAACCATCTAGAATTCGCTCATCTTGTCCGAGCAACATCATCTTGCCAATCCGGATCGCACCGATGCGATACCGTAACAGTTTTCTTGATGCAAAGGCACTACTGGACAGTTGGGCCAATACCATGTTTATTGATAGAAGATGGGCTCAGAAGCATAGGATTCCCCTATCACCCATGAAGACACCTGTGCCTGTCTTCAATATTGATGGATCTAGGAACTCAGCTGGTGACATCACACACTATGCCGAAATAGTAATAAAGTATCAGGGCCACTGCGAACATGTTACAGCCGAAGTAACTGATTTGGGTAAAAACCAAATGATCCTCAGCTACATGTGGCTCAAACTTCACAACCCCGAAATAGATTGGGCTCAGGGGTCAGTGAAAATGACTCGATGCCTGTGGTCATGTCGCATGCTCCAAAATAGATGTCTGTTTGCTAGGCAGATTGACACTGAGGAACGCGACACTCTCACCACCATTCATGCCCTTAAAATGGAAGGAAAGCTTGAGGAAAAGACAGAACCAAAGAAGCCAGAGCTAACTCCTGAACAACTAGTCCCAAAGGAGTACCACTGGTATCTTAAAACCTTCTCCAAGAAAGCCTCCGAACAAATGCCTAAGTGAAAGCCATGGGATCATGCTATAGATATGAAAGACACATTCCAACCGAAAAAGGGACATCTCATTCCCCTATCTCCTGGAGAACAACAGGAGGTGAATGACTTGATCAATTACGTAAAGGGTATATCCAACCATCTAAATCCCCTCAAACATCACCTATCTTCTTCATGCTTAAGAAGGATGGACGTAAACGGATGGTGTAGGACTACCAATACCTCAATGAGCATATGGTCAAAAATAACTATCCCCTGCCCCTGATATCCCAATTGGTCGACAAATTAAAGGGTGTTAAACTCTTTACCAAGATGGATCTCCAATAGGGATACAACAATGTCCGTATTAAGGAAGGGGATGAATGGAAGGCGGCCTTCGTCTGTCATAAGGGGGCCTTTGAGCCACTGGTCATGTTCTTTGGCCTTTGCAACTCACCGGCTACCTTTCAAACTATGATGAATGAAATCTTTGCTGATATGGACGAAGTGGTCATCGTGTACATCAATGACCTAATGATATTTACTAAAATGGACAACCAGGAGGAGCATGATCGGATCGTATTGGAAGTGCTCCACTGTTTAGAGGAAAACGATCTCTTCATTAAACCAGAGAAATGCACATTCCGCACCAAGGAAGTGGAATTCCTCGGAATGATTGTCACACCCAAGGGAATCAAAATGGATGACTCCAAGGTAAAAGCCATTACCGAATGGCCAGCACCTACTACCGTAAGAGGAGTTAGAAGCTTCCTAGGCTTAGCAAACTTCTACCGCCAGTTTATCAAAGACTATGCTCAAATTGCATGACCCCTAAATAACCTGACCAAGAAAGACACCACATTCAGATGGGAAGCACCTCAACAACAAGCCTTTGACAATCTTAAGGCATACTTTACATCCACACCCATCTTAGCATTCCCCAATATAGATAGACGCTTCTGCTTGGAAACTGACGCCTCAGACTTCGCAATGGGCGCCATCCTGTCAATTGAAAAGGATGACAAATGACACCCAGTAGCATACTCCTTGCACTCCATGTCCCCTGAGGAGCACAATTACCCTATAGCGGATAAGGAAATGCTTAGTGTCATTAGAAGTCTAGAACAATGGCACCATTACCTAGAAGGGAGTCAACATGAATTTGAAATTTGGAATGATCACACTAATTTGCAATGGTTCATGATGTGACAAGATCTCAACCGTCGGCAAGCCCACTGGGCGCAGTACCTATCCTGCTTCAATTTCAAATGGGTACACAAGGCAGGGACTTCTATGGCCAAGGCTGACACTTTATCCTGGAGAGAAGATCATGCTGTCAGGATAGATCTTGATAATAAAGGGGTTACCATGATCCCCTCCGAGCAAATCCGCACTACTTCCATTCACGTGGCTACTGATGCCGAGCAAATCCTTGATAAGATCCGCTCAGCCACTTCTACCCTAAAGGAGTCAGAAGCCATCAAGCTGTGTCAACAGTATGGAATTTGCCAGGGAAAGGATGGAATCCTTTATAACGACGATCGGGCATATGTGCCCAATAACCTAGAATTGTGTATGGAAATATTACAATTACATCATGATTCCCCCATCACCAGACACCCAGGAACTGACAAAACTCTTCATCTGGTGACAAGGAGTTATACGTGGCCTGGCCTCCCTACTATGGTAAAAGACTATGTCTCCCGATGCGACCATTGTGCACGCTTCAAAGGCACAAATATCACACCACCAGGAAAACTCTTGCCATTACCAATACCAAAGGGACCCTGGACAGATATCTTCATAGATTTCACCACAGATCTTCTGACCTTAAATGGGTATGACTCTATTCTAGTTGTAGTAGACCGGTTTTCTAAAGCAGTTGAGTTCATACTGTGCCTTAAAACAGCCACTGCTTTAGACACCGCTCAACTCTACCTCCGGAATGTATGGAAACATCATGGACTGCCCAAAAGTATTGTCTCCGATCGCGATCCACAGTTTGCATCCCAAGTAATGAAGGATTTGTGTAAGTGGCTAGGTATACAACCACACCTCTCCACCACTTACCACCCCCAAACTAATGGTCAAACTGAGCACATGAACCGTGATCTACAACAATACTTACGACTTTTCATGTCCGAACAATAGGACAAATGGGTGGACTGGCTGCCCCTTGCTCAATTCTCCTACAACTCAAAGAAGCAAGTGGCCATGCAGACATCCCCATTCGAACTGACTAAAACATATACCCCTCAAATGGGATTTGAACAACAAGTCACAAAGGCCCCTGCCGCTGAATCGTTCAGCTCAGAGATGAAACACACATTACAGCAGGCACGCGATAATCTCGCTAAAGCTCAAGAGTGAATGAAGGAACAAGCCAACAAATACCGATCCGCTGCCCCTGACTACTCTGTTGGGTCACAGGTGTGATTATCAATGGCTAATCTCCATTTACCTCATGCCTCTCGTAAGCTAACCGAGTGCTGGCTGGGACCTTATGAAATTACGCAACTAGTAGGGTCTAATGCGGTTAAACTCCGCTTACCTAGATCTATGAAGATCCACCCTGTTGTAAATATATCACATGTCAAACCCTATAAGGAACACCTCCCAGGCCAACCAATTAAACAACCTGGACCAGTTACTGTTACGGAAGATAATGAAGCAGAGTACGAAGTAGATTATATTGTAGACTCCTGATACAAAGGTCAACGTTTGGAATACCTCATCCATTGGGTAGGATATACGGAAGACGATCGGACTTGGGAACCCGAAGGCAACTTGAAACATGTGCAAGAAGCAGTCACAGCATTTCATCGTGCCCACATCAATGTGCCACACTGCATTAACCTCGTGTCCACTGACTTCTTTAACCTTTTTGCCTTTTGTGGAAAACCCATCATCAAATCATCTGCAAACTGGCTGCCCTTTGATTGCCTGGAAGTCGATCTTTAGCAGGGGGGTAATGTTATGATTGCCCTATTTTACCCCTATTTTTCACTAATTTTCCTGGCCTTTAACATGCTATATTGCATTAACTATGCAATATCTATACTTATCCTGATACCTAAACCCCAATCTGGACTTAGCCAACCATAGTCAGAGTGAGTCATTGAGGCAATGCACAGCAGTGCAAGGCTGTGCAAATACCTGTGCTAAAGCAGTGGTCATCCAGCCCCTATGGCAGTGCTTGGCTGTATCAGAGCAGTGCATGGCTGTGCAAACCTTACCAACCTCAAGGACGCTGCATGTTACAGATAAGCGCCTCATGGTAATCCTCATGGCTGATTCATCTTTCCAGATATAGAAGGCGAGTACGAAGCACAAGTCAGAACTAGTCAACACAGGGGCTACGCAACAGATACCAGTGCACACCCTAGTTCTAGTAGTTCTATTAGATGCATGCATACTCCTCATGTTCACCGACACAGGATATCGTAGATGTAGCATACACGAATGTAAACATTAAAATAGTATATAAAGGCAAAGGGCAAGCACTAGGGATTTTTCCCAGTCTTGTTCTCTTGGAGTTTCCTAGTCTCTACACTAGTGCGATTCCTATTCTTGCTCAAGGCTTACTACTTGTTTCTGGTAAGCGATCGGTCCTTAGGGGCTAGTTGTTTCACTTCCCTGTTATCACCCTATCGTGAAAACAGTGTACACGGCCGGAACTTCCCTCAGCCACCCCCAGAACTAATTGAAGGTGAGGAACATTTTGAAATAGAACGTATCATATGACATCACAGCCACCCATCAGCTTGCCACTATCTGATCCACTAGAAAGGATACTCTGCGGAAGAAGACTCCTGGCTCCCAGAAACGGAACTTCAATCGGCCCTCGAAATCCTCGCCACCTATAAGAAGTCCCACCACTCCACGTTTCCCCCCAAACAAAATTGAAACACCCACCAACATGTCTGCCCCACCCACTTATTCCTCCACCACTAACCTCACCAACATCGCTATCCCAGTCTTTGGCTGTCACTTGGCCGATGCATCCAAAGATAACGATATCCTCCTTTCCCTCATGCTCTCAGACCCAGGCTATACCCGCTACCTTGACTGCATCCTAGACACTGACTCCCCCCTTGACCGGCTGGTCCATGCTCACGGCCACACGCTAGCACTTGAAACCTTTATCAACTATGCCATCTCCCTGAATGAAGATTCCCCTGTCATGGACATGGCCCTAGCCATTACAGTCGCTCGCACCAATCTGGAGCAACTCTGAACCCACATCATCACCGCCATGAACCAACTATCCATGATAGATCTCCTCAGGGATATTGACCAAGTGCTACATGCCTGCTCCTCTGCCACTGTCACCCTTCCTCCACCTCCCAGTATTCCCCTCCCCATACGCCCACCTCATCCTCATACCCCGTACCCTACCACCCCTTCTGCATTATCCAGACCCCTTACCAAGGCAGAACTCGCTGCCTGTCAAGCTACCAACCCCCGACCCTGATCTCCCAGAGCTCATGCGCCATCAGGCAGACCCTATCCTCCCTTGTTCCCACACCCACTTCAACGACACCTGCTTCTTATGTCACCGCTTAGGCCACCAATGCAAGGATTGCCAGCTTTATCAATGCCCCCATTGTCTTGCTTGGGCCCCTGGCCATCCTCAAAGTCACTGCCCCCTCTGTCGCTGTCCAAACTGACATATTTCTCATTCATCATCCTTGTCCTCTTCCAACTGCCGCTCTCACCACACCTCCTTGGGTTCCACCCTCTCCACACATCCAGAACCGTCAAACACTGGAGCCACCATCACCTCCTTTACCTTCCTCCCTGATAGAGGATTGACCTCTGCCGAAACCCATAGGCTGTTAGGTCAGCAACCTCTAACCCCTCCGTTCACCCCCCAATCCACTGCAGACATCAAGGATGACATGGCAGACCCCATCTTGGATTATGGCAACTACCACAACTTCCATGACACAGAAGCTCGGGCAAACATGTGTGGTTCCCCTGGAGGACGTGATCTCAACGATTTCTAGTAGTCCTTGTGGCTACTTTGGACATAACAGGGGGGTAATGTTACGATTCACCCCTTTTCCTCCTTTCTTCTCACGGACACGGTTCCCTTTTCCTCTACAATGACTCACCCTTTGACGTTGTTCCACAATGTTCTTCATATCGGTTGATTACTCATCACTTACTTGTCATTGTTTCCTCCCCATCCAGTAGTGTTTCTTCCTCAACTTAGTCATACTTCTTTGATGTTGTTCCTCAACGTTCTTTTCCTATCTTGATGATAGTTCCCTTTTTCATCCTTGGTCCATGCACATTTCCCTTCTACTTAAATACTGGTCACACGCACTGTAAACTCTAAGCTATTTCTCCTTGGAAATACACCTAGTTGATCGCCTACTTCAAGTCTATCTCATCGTTCACCTAGCCACATTCCTCAACAACCTCCTCATACTCAATCCTTCTCGACTCTAGTCAGGCCTACGCCTCTAGACTACTTTGCGTCCAGACCAGCTTATGCTTCTGTTGACATTGTCATCGTTATCCAAGGCTATGCTCGCCTCTATCTGGGTCAAGCGTAACAGTTCCCTTGGCATTGGCAGTGCCATCGGCGTTATGGGTGATGATCAGGTGAGGGAGTCGTTGCAGGGGGAAGTCAGCTTGAGTGAGAAGACTGATGTCAATGAAATTTCCGGTGGTGCTGGAGTCAATGAGGGTGAGGGTGTCAACAGTTTTTCCAAGTGCTTGCAGCTTAACAGGGATGAGGAGAGTTCGTTTATTCAGTACAGCTACAAGTACATTGGAGATGTGCTGGGAAGGAGACGTTGAGGCAGCTTCCCTTTCTAAAAATCCTTCGTATCAATGGTGGCGATAGAGGTGTCTTCTTCAGGTGTTTCCTCAAAGCAGACCTTGAGGATCTGGAGGACCTCGTCCTTGTTCTTTCCCCAAGTCTTCAGGGTGTTGATGTACGTGTCAATGGCAGAGGGAGGGGCTGTGGAAGAGGATGTGACAGGGGTGCTAGGGGCAGGTGTGGTCTTGGTGTTGCAGATGGTTTGGGGGCACTGGATAGGAGTGGGTGTTGGGGAGGAGGGTGTGCTGCAACATTGTCCAGCGTTGTGTCCTTGCTTACAGCAACAGAAGCAGAGGTTCTCCTTGATGCACTTGGCATGCTTGGCAGGGGTAAGCTTGTTAAGACGGATGATGTCAACATCCATGACATTCAGATTGGCGGTAGCACACTGATGAATCAGGGAGGGGGTGATGTGACCCTTGGTGAGAGCATCCATGCGTCCGAGGTGGGTGTGGAACGTCTTAGCTTTGGTGATCCATTCTGCAATAGTGGTGGGGGTTTTCTCCATGCTGAAGATAAGTAAGAAGATGCAAGAGTCGAGCCCCAATGAGAATATGTCGATGAGGGTGTCTTGGTCCGTCATTCCAGCCTTGGAGGCTAGGTTCTGGAAGTCTTGTTGTTGTACGGACTCGTACCAAACGGACACGACCGGCTAGATCCGGATTACTTAATGGTGTAGATAAAAGCTTATCGCGACGTGCCACTACACCTCAGTCTGAGACTCCATCTCGTACTGAGGTGAGGACCGTCAGTGACCCATACTCGTATTCTTGCTCACACCTGTTGTAGTATTACTCGACAGGTATATAATTAGTCTGAGACTCCGTCTCGTACTGAGTATTACTCGACAGGTTATGAGCCCTGCGCTCTGACGCGCACGAGAATACTTCGGAAATTAAACGAGAGCGCTACCGCATATAGGCTACAAAATGGAAGCGACTACTAAGGACGACTTCAAACTGCCTAAGCTTGATGTGAAAGGCAAGGAATGGGCCACTTGGAAGGCCCGGCTTACGCTCGTCGTGAAGGGTCGGGGGCTCATGGGGCACCTCGACGGATCAACGTGTCCTGTAGATCCTGCCATGGGACAATCACCTGGATGGGTGGCGACAACGCCCACGGAAGTGACAGCTGTAGCGGAATACAAGAAGGCCCTCTCGAGTTGGCTCGAGAAGGATGCCAAGGTCCAGCATATAATCGCAAGTTCCCTCCCCAATACCCTCTTCATTCGCCTCGTTCGATTGCAGTCAGCTGCTGAGTACTACAAGGCCTTGAGCATGCACTTCGAGCAGCGCTCCATTGTCGTGGGTGCTGAGGTTCGGCGCCAACTCGGCGAGCTGAAACTAAAGGAAGGAGGTGATGCTCGGGCGCATATAGAACAAATCATCACTTACCGAGAGGAACTGGCGACTATGGGACGACCTGTCTCCGACGAGGACCTTTTTAATATCGTATATGCGTCCTTGCCGCGCTCGTACAATCCCGGTCTTGCTTCCCTTTCTGCGACAATGCGTTTGCACCAGACAAAGATCACTTCCGACGACTTGATGGACATCGTGATCGAAGAATACGATCGCCTCAGTCTTCAGGACAGCGGGAGGTCCAAGGGGAAGTCATCGTCGACTTCAACGGAAGACGCCGCCTTCGGAGCGGACGCTTCCAAGAAAGGGAAAAAGGGGAAGTTCTCGGGCAGTTGTTACAATTGCGGCTGGCCTGGTCACAAGACTGAACAGTGCTGGGAGGACGGCGGGGGCAAAGCAGGTCAAGCCCCGAAAGGCTGGAAGTCACGCGGGAAGAAATCGAAAGACAAAGACTCAAAGGAAACGAAGGACGCAAAGGGGAGCTCGAGCGCTCACGCTGCCCAACCGGACTGTGCATGGTTAGCCATTCTGGAGACGGAGACAGCGGACGCTCACCTCGCTCGTACTGAAACTACGAGCGTTCCAGAGCTATACGACAGTGGTGCTTCGCAACACTTGTCGCCCTCTCGTGACCGATTTATCAACTTTGTTTCCATCCCGCCGAAGCCTATTCGAGGAGCTGACAACGGCACCTTCAACGCCGTTGGACGTGGCGACCTACCAATTCTCTTGCCTAACGGAGATTCCTCGTCGCGGATTCTCTTGAAAGACGTGCTTTACGCGCCGAGTATGCGCGTAACCCTGGTGTCAATCAGCCGCTTGACGCATGCTGGTTGTCGTGCAGTCTTCGATGGAGAGTCTTGCGAGATCTTCGAAGGGGGACAGCTCTTGGGTCGTGTTGGCGTGACGAATGGTCTTTATAAAACCGCCAGTGCATACTCACCTCCCACCGGCGCGGTCGCTAGGGACGCCAAAGCCCTGTCGATGGACGAGCTCCATGCTCGTTTATCCCATATCGGTGTTGCCACGATCCACGACATGCTCGTGAAGGGGATGGTCACCGGCGTTACGCTTGACGCCACCCGTGACTCTATGGGGCAATGCGCCGCCTGTGAGTACGGGAAGGCCACACGCAAACCGATTGGTACGACCCGCGACCCAGCACGCACTGACACTGTTGGCGCAGAGGTGCACAGCGACGTCTGGGGCCCGTCAGAGGTGATGACACCAGGGAAACGTCGTTGGTATAGTTCGTTCACTGACGACCATACGCGCTGGACGACCGTTAGTCTCTTACATGCGAAATCGGATACGTTCGCTGCTTACCAGAACTTCGAGTCTTGGTTGCAGACACAACACGGCGCCGTCATTCGCCATCTTCGTTCCAATCGCGGGGGGGAGTATCTGTCTGAGGAGTTTACCAAACACCTCAGGTCGCGCGGAACGGAACGAAAACTTACCGTGCACGACACACCCGAGCATAACGGCGTAGCTGAGCGGTTAAACCGTACTTTGGTCGAGCGCGTTCGAACAGTCTTGCATGCGAGTGGCCTGCCCAAAAAGCTTTGGGGCGAAGCACTGATGCACGTCGTCTGGGTAAAGAACCGGTCAGCAACACAAGTGCTGGACGGCAAGACGCCGTATGAGATGCTGTACAAAAAGAAGCCTTACCTCGGGGACTTGCCGGTTTGGGGCGCCAAATGCTGGATACTCGACCGCTCGGAATCAAAGCTTGACGATCGAGCTCAGGACGGTCACTGGGTCGGATACGATGCAGAGTCGACGGCACACCGCATTTACCTACCCGGACGCGGCGCGGTTGTTGTTGAGCGCAACGTTACATTCCAGAAAGGTGGTGACGCAGTAACCGTAGGTGTCGACCTACCGGACGATCAGCCACAAACGGGTGCAGACGACGCACCTGTCTCTCCAGCCACACCGCGCACCATCAAATCTCCCGCTGTACCTGCAGACCCTGACCACCTTGGGGCCGATTTCGAGAAAGCTTCAGGCACTGGACCACCGCTTCGTCGTTCTGAGCATTTGCGCACCAAATCACCGTACATCAAGGCCTTGAGAGCTGGCCTTGGGACGCATGATGGTCGTGGTGACCCTCTCTTGCCTAGAGGCGTACAAGGTGTTATTCAGGGCGAGGGTGGGAACGCTGGTGGCGACGCTGCGGACGGTAGCACCACAGCCTCATCAGCGTGGGAACCGGATGACTCCGACACCGTGTTCGCCATGCTTGCGGGCAACATGGCAGCTGAGGGACTCGAGCCCGCCACTGTCGACGAAGCAAAGATGCGACCGGACTGGCCGAAGTGGAACGACGCGATCAACGCCGAGTTGAAGAGCCTAGACGAAGCACACACCTGGAACGTTGTGGAGCGACCGTCAAAAGGGACGAACGTGGTCAGTTGTAAATGGGTCTTCAAAATTAAGAAAAACGCGGCCGGTGAGGTCGACAAGTATAAGGCCCGGCTCGTCGCTTGGGGGTTCACTCAACAATACGGGGTGGATTACCATGATACGTATGCTCCTGTCGCTCGGTTGGCGTCATTGCGCCTCATCCTGGCTGTGGCAGCACGACAGGATTGGGACATCGACGTGTTTGATTTCCACAGTGCATTCCTCAACGGAAAACTCGACGACGATGAAATCATTTACATGGAGCTTCCGCCTGGATTCGACAAGGGTGGGAAGGATCTCGTTGCGCGACTATGTGTTGCACTCTACGGGTCGAAGCAAGGAGCATTAAAATGGTATCAGCATTTGTGCTCGACTCTCGCTGATCTAGGTTTCGCTCGCATGGAGAGTGATTGGGGAGTGTTCGTGGCTCGTATCGCTAACGACATCCTTATCCTTGCGTCACATGTCGACGACTGTACGGTGACAGGTAGCTCTTCCAAGCTCGTCAAGGGCTTCAAAGATGAGATTGGATCACGTTTCTGCATCACAGACTTAGGACCAATTAGCTGGCTCCTTGGTATGAAGGTGACGAGGGACCGTGCAGCGCATACCATCTCTCTTTCACAAGAACCATATGTAAATGCCATCCTGGCTAAGTACAATTTCGCCGATGCAAAGCCAGTCGCCATACCACTAGACCCCCACATTCATCTTTCAGATTCCCAGTCACCGACGACCACCAGCGAGATCGCTCGCATGCGCAACGTCCCATATAGGCAGGCTGTCGGGTCGCTTATCCACCTAGCTACTGGCACCCGACCGGATATCGCATTTGCCACATCCTTTGTGTCGCAATTCAATGCGAACCCTGGGTGGGCGCACTGGGAGGCAGTCAAGCGGATTTACCGCTACCTTGTGGGTACGAAATCGTTGATGCTGACGTTCGGGACTCAGGTCCGCGGTCTCATCGGGTATGTCGATGCAGATGGTGCCACTCAGGAGCATCGTCGAGCGATTACAGGATTTGCTTTTCTCATTGACGGGGGAGCGATACTCTGGGGATCGAAGAAGCAGGAGCTCGTCACGCTATCGACGGCAGAGTCAGAGTATGTCGCTGCTACACACGCTGCAAAGGAGGCACTATGGCTTCGACGACTCATTGGCGAGATTTTCCGCCCGCTCTCGCATCCCACTGTTCTTTACGGCGACAACCAAGCCGCCATTGCTTTAACGAAGGACGGAAGTTACCACGCACGTACCAAACATATCGACTTACGATACCATTTCATTCGTTTCACAGTCGAGGATGGTTCAATTCGATTTCTTTATTGCCCTACAGACGATATGATCGCTGATACCCTTACCAAAGCTCTACCTACGATTAAGGCTAAACATTTCGCTTTCGAACTTGGACTCCGTTCCGTTTGAGGGGGAGTGTTGTTGTACGGACTCGTACCAAACGGACACGACCGGCTAGATCCGGATTACTTAATGGTGTAGATAAAAGCTTATCGCGACGTGCCACTACACCTCAGTCTGAGACTCCGTCTCGTACTGAGGTGAGGACCGTCAGTGACCCATACTCGTATTCTTGCTCACACCTGTTGTAGTATTACTCGACAAGTCTGTGATATACTTTTGGAAGCCGTCGTCAGAGATGCCTCCAGGGGTGTGAAGGGCTTTCTGCTTGAGCTTGGTGAGCTCATGGTGGGCGGTAGACTTGATATCGAAGGGGTAGAACGTGGTTTCGAAGCTGGTGGCAAGCTTCTCGAAGGTTTTCTCGGTGGTGGCGATGTTAGCAGCGGCCATGAGGTCATACCACATCTCAGAAAATGATACGCCTCTACCCTTACTTATCTTGTTCAGGGTGGTCATGACTTTGGCCTCATCTGAGGCATAGAGTGTGGGGTTGATGGCGAAGTATGCGTGCATGGCTTTCATCCAGCGCATGGCATCAGCAGGTTCACCAGAGAAGTCCACAGGGAGGGCTGCCTTGAGTTCATGGGAGGACATGAGGGGCAACTGGGGTGGGGTGGTAGCGATGGGACTAGGGGTATGAGGGTGTGAGGGTGCAGTGGTTGAAGGTGCGATGGATGAAGGGCTAGGATGGGCTGACAGGGGAAGGCCTGTGAGTTGGGGGCGACGGTGACAAGGGATATACTCTGGGATGTGCTCAGGAAATTTGTTGTCCAACTGCGGAGGACAAAGGCGAGGGGTTCTGGACAGGTGGGCTATGTTGGACGAAGGTGGGTCGGTCCTGCTCTGTGGTAGGAGGGACGGAGGGAGATTCTTGATCTTTTGTTATGCGTAGTGTTACAAAGAAAATCCGGGACAATGGGAGTAGCCGAGGTCCAACACTGGAGTAGTAATGACGGAGGAGGCTGACGTTCGAAGGAGGAGCGAAGGAGGTTCTCAAGGGGGAGGCCTTGGAACACTCAGAGTGACTCAATAGCACACAGAGGCTAACGGAAGTCCGAAGGAGGTGTTTCTAGAAACAATGCTAGATTGCAAAGATCAAGAATAAGAACTAATATACATGCAGCAGAGGTTTATATACTCAAGACGTATGTAAGCAACAGAACCTGGTAGAACCAGATGGAACTGCTGCAGACTGCGGATGGCATCATACATATGAGTCAGTGGGAAATAAAGTGGAGAGACAACACCATTGTGAGAGAAACAGCAGAGAAGATACGCTGTCCATAGAATTGAAACAACCCAACAACCAATGAAGGTGTTGACACCAAATATGTCAGTGCTACAGGCTGCTCAGACAAGACACACTAGTGAGCATGAACCAGGGCTCTCCAGTTACCAAGGTTGGAGGGGGAAAACCAAGAGGACAAACTGAGGTCCTCTGGCTGGCATTGAGCCTTTATATACTACTCTACTGTATGTACATGTTTATATGAGATCTAAGATAGAATACTATATAAGGTTTCTGTTACAATTGCCCTATTTTACCCCTATTTTTCACTAATTTTCCTGGCCTTTAACACGCTATATTGCATTAACTATGCAATATCTACACTTATCCTGATACCTAAACTCCAATCTGGACTTAGCCAACCATAATCAAAGCGAGTCATTGAGGCAACGCACAGCAGTGCAAGGCTGTGCAAATATCTGTGCTAAAGCAGTGCTTATCCAGCCCCTATGGCAGTGCTCAGCTATATCCAGGCATGGCTGTGCAAACCTTACCAACCTCAAGGATCTTGCATGTTACAAGATAAGCGCCTCATGGTAATCCTCATGGCTGACTCATCTTTCCGGATATGGAAGGTGAGTACAAAGCACAAGTCAGAACTAGTCAACATGACTCAGAAATACTGGGGCTATGCAACAGATACCAGTGCGCACCCTAGTTCTAGTAGTTCTATTAGATGCATGCATACTCCTCATGTTCACCGACACAGGATATCGTAGATGTAGCATACACGAATGTAAACATTAGAATAGTATAAAAAGGCCAAGGGCAAGCACTAGGGATTTTCCCCAGTCTTGTTCTCTTGGAGTTTCCTAGCCATTGCTAGCGCAATTCCGATCTATAGTCTAAAGCTACCAACTTGCTCTGGTAAGCGATCGGTCCTTAGGGGCTAGTCGTTTCAGGTTCAACATGAGATGTCCATATGGATCACCATAAGGAGAACAGCCTTAGGGCTGTGTGGAATGGAACTTCATAGATTGTCATAGAACGTCATAGAAGCCATAGCCTTGGACATGCGCCTTGTGCATGGATCAGGTGGTGTAGAAGCATGAACATGCTGCCTGTGCATGTTAGAAGCATAGAACATGTGGTCAACACATGTATCAGGAGTTGTCATGAGTCATGAGGAGTCATGAGAAGCGTGATCAATAACATGCAGCATGTGCATACATCAATGGAAGTCATAACATGTGTGAAAGGCATGGATCATGAGTCATGGAAGCATGCCTTGAGGACGCTGCCTGGTTCGTGAGTCATGAGATCCATAGAGATAAGAAATAAGCATAAACATGCATGCAATGCATGTATGATAGAAGAAAGGCATGAGGCATAGAAGTGGAAGTGCATAGATAAGAGATAAGGGCTGTGTGTCTAACACAGGGTCAAAGATAAGAGGTTGTCCATTGAGTGGGCGACCATGACAAGTGTGAACGTGAAGTGTCACATGTCTGTGAAAGTAAGGAAAAGGATAAGAAAAGTGAAAAATATAGGGTCCATCTGTGTACGTCCCATCAGGAGCTAAGGCCCATCTAATACCGTAACATAGAATATACAAGAAAGTCATGGAATAAACTTGGGGCCTGGTCTGATAGGATCCAAAGGAATGGTGTCAGGCCAGAAGGCGGGGTAAAGACACTGCTGAGTCAGTGATACAACAAATACGTAGTGCTTCCAGCAAGGACCTGGGTTGGAGTAAAAGAAAGAGAAAAGGAAAACAGAAGCGTACAATGATATAACCGTAACAGTAGACCTTAAGGAGGTCCAACCTAGAGCGGAGAGAGGACACAGGTGATGAGCCTGGGCAAAGCGAGTTGGGTTTGGAGGATAGTTTTGGAATAATGTAAGGATCAAACCAAAGGTAACTTGCTAATCACAAGATGTTACTTTGGAAGAAAATACTATTCCAAAACTAAGGTTCTACTATACATTTGGAGCTTCTTATATACTACTAAACATGTGTCTACCATGTGTTGGAACATTCTATGACATTCCATATGATTCGAAAATGATATCATGACAGGTTCATGTCGTGTACCTTCATATGCTCGAGTTTCAGTTCAAGTTTACTATAGTGAATAGCTAACACAGTAGTTGTAGTAATAAAGGGATGGAACATGGATTATAAATACATGATAACATTGATCAAAAAACAGTCAGCTCTGCAGGGTGGCCAATCTAGCAGGGGTCCCACAAAGATGTTTCGATCTAGGTTTTGGCATTGAACTTGCAGCACACTTTGAACTCTGTGAGCTTTGCGAAATCTCTGACAACCCACATGTATTCTGAAGTTGGTTCGTCCTGTTCTTCACCTGGCATCATGTTGCACCGGTGAGATAGATGGAGAGATGTTCAACCGCTTTGTCATCGGTAGACCACCTATTGCCTTCTAAAGCCTTTTCCATTGTGCTGATGAACCAAGAAGATGACTCCAGCCGTTGAACATCCTCATCGCACTGGTCAATGGCATCCCATAGACGATACAGTTCTCTGTCAGAGCTGTCCGGCCAGACTTGAACACTCTGACACTGTTTGGCTGTCAGGTGCCTGGCTGCATACAAAGACTTGAAAGGCTGACTTAGCTGTCAAATAAGACTGGTAAGTGGGATGGAAATTTGGAATTGAAATTTATGTGATGGATACATGCTTCCACCCAAAACTTCACACTTTAAAAGGCCACCTCTGTCAAGACTATCCTCACAAATGGCATATTAATCAAACTTGAACATGTCATAGCTGTGCATATGAGGCTCATATGAATCAACAGTTGAGACATAGCACAGAGTTGTCCATCCCAGAATGTACAGGAAGGACTTGAGGTCATCCATAAGGGTATGAATCTTGCTGGGATCTTGAAGCAGGTTGCCAGATATGAACTGCCATGTACCCTTACAAAGAGGGTGAGCGATGAAAAAAAGGTAATAATAGGCAGGATATACTGTCTGATCAGGTTGCCTGTTGTCAACTTTGCTAACTATTTTTGCCAGCTCCCAGTTGATCAGTAGTCCCTTGTCATCATCTGTCAGGATGATGTTTCCTATGCTCATGTCCTGATGTAACACTTTCGCGACATTGAATGCATATGTGTGAGCTACATATGTATTTTAACATACCAATTGTGCACGTTGTGAGCAAACACACCTTTAAGTGTGTTGAACACTGCTTGCACCAGTTGCTTTGTACATTCAAACTTCACCAGTGGCCCCCTGATGATCCCAAGCACTGCCAATAGTGTTGATATGGCAAGATCCTTGGTTGTATGCACAACCACAGAGCATCCAATAACCCTTGCATTTGCGTCCTCCCCCCCTTGATGTCCTCACCAGGGACAAGTACCAGGATGTTTGGGACATTATGCCAATGGAGCAATTCATAGATCTTGAAATAACCCAACAACCAATAAAGGTATTGACACTAAAGACGTCAGTACTATAGGCTGCTCATAAAAGATGGGAATGTTGAGTGTGAACCAGAGCTCTCCAGTTACCAAGGTTGGAGGGAGAGAACCAAGAGGACAAACTGAGGTCCTCTGGCTGGCATCAAGCCTTTATATACTATTCTACTGTATGTACATGTTTATACTAGATCTAAGATAGAAAAGTCTATATAAGTCCATAACATGCAGTGTCCGTATGTATCACCATGAGGAGAACAGCCATGGGGCTGTGTGGAATGGAAGGTCATAGTCTTACATGCACCTTGGGCATGGATCAGGTGGTGTAGAAGTCATGAACATGCTTCCTGTGCATGTTAGAAGCATAGAACATGTGGTCAACACATGTATCAGGAGTCATCATGAGTCATGAGGAGTCATGAGAAGCATAATTGATGTCGTGTGGCATGTGCATGCATTAATGAGAAGTCATGACATGCATTATAGGCATGGATCATGAGTCATGGAAGCATGCCATGAGGATGCTGCCTGATTCATGAGTTATGATAAGACATGACTGGGTCATGGTGAGTCATAAGAGTATCTATAAGAGGAAATAGAAGCATAAACATGCATGCAATGCATGTGTGCAAGATGAAAGGCATGAGGCATAGAAATGGAAGTGCATAGGGTAAAGGATAAGGCACAGCCTCATGTCATAGAGATAAGTGATAAGGGCTGTGTCTAGCACAGGTTAGAAGATAAGAGGTTGTCCATTGATTGGGCAACCGTGACAAGAGTGAAGGTGAAGCGTCACATGTCTGTAAAGGTAAGGGAAAAGAGTAAAAAGAGTGAAAAATATACACAATCCATCTGTGTCCATCCGTCAGGGGCTAAAACCCATCTAAGGGTCAAAAATATACATGGTCCATCTGTGTCCGTCCATCAGGGGCTAAAGCCTGTCTAAGGGTCAAGGACCATCTCCTTTCAGGTGTCACCGTTATGTCCACTGAGTTTGACAGGAATCACCATGTGTCTTTCATATATGCTGTTCGTTCTTCTGTCCACAGCCCATTCTTGATGTTGTAATCTTCACCAGCACATTGGTTCTTGTTGCCATTGCTGGAGTTGACATCCTCAATGGGAATCCATACCATAGGTAGTGACTGTATAAAACAACTAACCAGTGACCGGTTTTGTGTTTTCAGTTTTGGACCATATATTCTGGTCAACCCAGGTACTTTGTTATGGTTATATCATTGTATGCTTCTGTTTTCCTCTTTTCGTTCTCTTACCCCAACCTGGGCCCTTGCTGGGAATACTACATATTTGTTGTATCACTGACATGGCAGTGTCTCTATCCTGCTTTCTGGCCTGACACCGTTCCTTTAGATCCTACCAGACCAGGCCCTGGGCTTATTCCATGACTTTCTCGTACGTTCTACGGACAGCTCCTCTTCTCCACCGCTTCTCTCACAATGGCATCATCATTCCACTACTTTCCCATCAACTCATACATATTGTCTCATCCACAGTAGTTCCATCCAATTCCTTTGGGTTCCACTGCTTACATATGACTGAGTATATATACCTTAGCTACATGTACTATAGTCCTTATTCTTAATCTACGCAATCCAAGCATTATATCTTAAACCACTCCTCCGGACTTCTATAAGTCACTGCGCACTTTTGAGTCGCTCTGTGAGTTCCAAGGCATTCCCCTTGAGAACCCCCTTCGCTCTCCTTCAAACACCAGCATCCCCCATCATTATCACCCTCGGATTGAACCCCAATGTTCCATATCTCCTTTGTGACACTTCACATAACATACCTCATATATGTAGATCAGAGTGGCTTTGTCCTTGACCCTGAGTTTCTTCTGAACTCATATGTCAACCTCAGGTGTAAGCTCCACAGGTTGGATCAATTTGTCATAACCTTGCACCTTTGGAGAAAGATGGTTACAAGAATTCTGCCATCAATATGCAAATGGTAATGTTGGTTTTGCAAGGTGCACAAAATGAGTCAAGTTCAACGGATCATTGGCAGAAGTTGGTATGGTCATTGGTGGGTGTTCCAAAATAGCATAAGTCGTGTCACCACATTGATCACATGGCTTACACCACCATTGGACTTGTTTAGTACACTTACGATTTAGGTTTGTCTTTGATAGCCATTTCACCTTGCCATGGATACTCTCCAACATGTCCTCGGTTGGCTTCCACCCCAACTCATGTGCTGTTACGGTATGAAAGGATGATGGTCCTTGACCCTTAGATGGGCTTTAGCCCTGACACATGGACACAGATGGACTGTGTATATTTTTCACTCTTTTTACTCTTTTTCCTTACCTTTACAGACACGTGACACTTCACTTTCACTCTTGTCACAGTCGCCAACTCAATGAACAACCTCTTATCTTCAAACCTGTGTTAGACACACAGCCCTTATTACTTATCTATGCAATGAGGCTGTGCCTTATCCTTTACCCTATGTACTTCCATTACTATGCCTCATGCCTTTTACCTTGCATGCATGTTTATACTTCTATTCCTTTTATAGATACTCTTATGACTCACCATGACACAGTCACGCCTCATCATAACTCACGAACCAGGCAGCGTCCTCATGGCATGCTTCCATGACTCATGATCCACATCTTTCACACATGTCACGACTTCTCATTGATGCATGCACACGCTGCATGACATCAATCATGCTTCTTATATTTCAGATATATGCACAGGATGCATGTTCATGCTTCTTATGACTCCTCATGATTCCTCATGACTCATGACAACTCCTGATACATGTGTTGACCACATGTTCTATGCTTCTAACATGCACAGGAAGCATGTTCATGACTTCTACACCACCTGATCCATGCCCAAGGTGCATGTAAGACTATGACCTTCCATTCCACACAGCCCCATGGCTGTTCTCCTCATGGTGATACATACGGACACTGCATGTTATGGACTTATATAGACTTTTCTATCTTAGATCTAGTATAAACATGTACATACAGTAGAGTAGTATATAAAGGCTTGATGCCAGCCAGAGGACCTCAGTTTGTCCTCTTGGTTCTCTCCCTCCAACCTTGGTAACTGGAGAGCTCTGGTTCACACTCAATGTTCCCGTCTTGAATGAGCAGCCTGTAGCGCTGACATTTCCAGCATCAACACCTTAACTGGTTGTTGGGTTGTTTCACATAACCCATCTGGGTCAACCCAGGTACCTTGTATCTGTACAACAGAGTGGCCTCATCCTTGACCCTGAGTTTCTCCTGAACTTGCCTGTCAACATCAGGTGCAAGCTCTACAGGTCAGATCGATTCATCGTGACCACACACCTTCAGAGACAGATGGTCAAACCACCACAAGAATTCTGCCATCAACCTAGGGTTCTCCTGGTAGTTGAATCCAGCAGTCACAACAGTACCAGAAGGGTCCCATCAAAGGAACCAAGCTTGATTGCCTTCTACAACGATGGAAAACAAAAAGTGTCAGAATTGTAGGCTGTGCATCGCTCCTGCATAGTGTGCGAGTTGCCCATGAGTCCTGTTCCCCTCCAACGTGTCGGGTGTAAATGTTCCCTTTTCAATAGCTGCCAGATGTTCACTCTCCATGTTGTCCACAGGGTCCTGGAATGGTGCACCATTGTTTTTCACCTTGAACTCCATCCAGAGTTCCATTTGCGAGAAATCTGTCCTGTCTGGGAGGGCCATGTTATCAACCCTGTTGTAGACAGAGATGTTCGTCTTCAGTTGAAGATTGTTTGCCATGTCTTCTTTTGTGCTCATGTTTACAGCTTGAAGGCTGGGCATCCATTTGCTAATGGCAGAGATCTGGTCAGATGATGTCATCAAACTGCCAGTTCAGAATCAATGAGCACTCACAAATGGGTCATAGCGGGTGCTTTCAAATCCAGTTTTAGGGATGCTCTTGAATGGGTTCTCAGGAATGGCAGGGAGTGGCTCCTTGGTGGCAGGGATGTATTGATCGAGAAATGTTTTGATGGGCATCACACCCAGCCAGTGACCATCCATCTCCTTTCCGAGTTGGTCTCAAACTTCTTCAAACATTTTGAAAGCAGTCGTGTATTTGAGATCTGGCCTGTATTTCTTTTTTGCCAGGGTGGATTCATTGCCAAGATCATGACGTGTAGTTGGCTCTGGTTGCACAGTTGTGTTGTCCTGGCGAGATTGAGACATTATGGTCAAGGTTGTGAGAAGACAGAGATATGAGATGAACAGAAAAGTTGGAAGATCAGAATGAGCGTTGCCTTGGTATTTATCCTATGAGATTGTATTTGTGGGTCAAACTGTGGACCTGACATGTTAGCCTTGCGACATCACTTTTCATTCCACCAACCTTGATATGGATTTTCTGTGTTTCGTGGTTAGTGTAGAAGGAAGAATGGTGGTGGAGAGTAAATTGGCAATGCGAGTGGAACTCCAAAGGGCATGTCATGGTCACATGAGACACAGCAATTCCCCCTATGACGCGTCGCAGTCGGGATGTCACTGACAGCTGTTGCACAGTAATAAATAATACAGTGGATGACCGTTCAACGTGACAGTGATCGATGATCAGTGCCCATGATCGCATGGGCGATCCACTCGGATAATAAGTTCGGGTAGGTACTCATCATAGGCTCTTCGGTTAATGCTTGGAACTGTTGGGAGAATGGCTAGTCTACCAACTACAAAGTTGTGGACAACCTCCCTATCGTGCAACATGGCACCAAGTCCAGAACAAGACGAACTAGGTCCAGAATACGCTCGGGCTAACAGAGGATTTCTAAGGTTCATGGAGGGGCTCGAAGCGTGCTGCAAGTCCAACTCTCCACCACCAAGTCGGATTCAAAATGCCATCACAGTAAGGTCTTAATGTCAGGAGTAGTTGATTTCAGTTCAATGGATACACTTATGATTTATTTCACGGAATATAGTATGTATGAGCAAATTGTTGATGAGCACTACTTGTAATGTGAACTTTTTCTTTACTCTTTTGTAGGGAGCATCCACGAGTCTATCACGAGTTTCCAAGTTCGACAGTTTTCTACCGGTTCAAGTTGACCAGGGCGTGCGGGCATGTGAATCGATGCGCAATTGAGTTAACGCAATGGGCGCAAATCTCGAAACGACCGTGGAAAATGGAAGATTGGCGTACAAGGCGAACAACGTTGTTCGTCAGCCAGCCCCCCGGACGTACATGCTGCGGCAGGAAAGATGAATAAGCGCTCCAGCAATACGCAGCCCAAGAAATCGGGACCTGCATCACACAAGATCCTGAAAACAAGGTAACATACATTTTTTATCGTTCGACCTGCCAACGCAGTAGGAAGGATACGGGCTGGCAGCATGGTGGGCACGTCCCCCTAAGTGACCTATAGCGAGTCCTCCATCGACTGGAGAAACGTGGTGTTAAGTGGAACCCACGGTGCTTGCACTGCCTAGTCTGATGCACCGCCCTTGTCGATTGTGCACCAGTGTCAAAAACGACAGTGACTGGCTCCGAAACGACACAAGAATGCACTCTTCGACATTTCACCAAAGAATGGACCATTTGATAAGCCAGGAACGTCGTAACACGTCAGACCCGTTCCATAATCACGGGATAAACTGCTTCTGCTTAACTCACCGTAGTGTCCCTTGCAAGAAAGTATAGCAGAGTTTCTTTGTCTCTATCCGGTGTAAAAACAAGCATACCATACCGTAGAATTCGCATGCTCAAGAAGTCAACCAAGATAAATACTGTTCAACATACCGCGTCCGACCCGAAACCCCATAGTCGAGGGGAAAAATGACAACGTTCAGCCCGGTCAAACAACGTCCATCTGGCGTTCGAGTATCTTGAGATGTTCCATCCCACATGCTCCTTTCAACCAGTCCTTCACGAGGCGGTACTTGCGTACCCGCTCGCACCCGCTCACGTCGCATACCG
>JBBPTZ010000185.1:0-34930 GCA_038094315.1 Phylloporus cf. tubipes | reverse complement strand
ATGTCTACCCTGGTCCAATCTTCGCCGTGTCATGCTGTGGTAGGTTGATCACACTTAACGGTATGAAAGCCTCGGAAGAGATCACAGAGGAGCAGTCGAGACAGGTTACAGTTTTTACCTCTTCCTGGCAACTCTTACTGATCCACTCATGCAGCTCCTTTTTGATGTCGATCATGCCTACGCCGAATTCTTCCGCAGTTTGAGTGGTGCCAAAGGCGAGTGGACCTGACATAGCCTCCGTCGTTGTCCCCTGCGTCTTGTACTCGATTCCACATATAATCAACAACCAAGAAGCAAATGGATCATCTGTGTTTATTGGCATGTCGAAAAGTCGGTAGACAAGCTTGAAGGGAGTATGCCTGGGACACAAAAGAACGAACGCGACACATCAAGACGATTGATGTCCGAGCTCACCGAAATCAGACTTCTGGGTCGATTTCGATAGTCACGTTGGTCCTAGGATGGTGGCAGCGGACATGGCATCGAAACCAAGTCCCAGTCCGATTCAACTCTTTTCGAGTTTACGCCTTTTCCCTAATCCGTTGTGATCAACAGTAATACTCTTCCGCTTTACGCTTTCCACCAGATTCTGCAAGCTACGACCGCTCTGTTGTATGGAGCGTACAGGATGGTCAGAGCGAGGGTTACTTTTTTGGCGTTTCGAACGTTCGTGGAGAAGCGCTGCCATGCTTTTGGACTTTTTAAACCTGGAGGGTAGAAAGAGATATACGGAGACTGCCAGACGTAGAAAACCGACTTACTGAGGGTTGGTAGGGTCAATTGCAAACTGGTGGTCTTCGTGAATCGCGGCGAATCGATCATCTTTGACGTCGATTACGAAGTCGTCCTGGGTTTCCCCTGGTCCGTCGTCCACATTATTTTTGTCGTGTTCCTTAGACTTGCGTTTCGATTTCTTCTTCTTGCCTTGCTTCTCCGCTTTGAGCACCGCTTTCATGTCGAAATGTGCTGGCTCGCCGTGAGGGGCATCAGAGGCAGCCAACAGAGCTAGCTCGGCTGCGGAGGACTCGATAGGCTTCTCGGGCTTACTGGGCCTGTTCCTAGATCGCGCTTTCTCTTCCTCGAGCTCACCATCGCTTTCCGCGCCAAAGAACTCGTCGTCGAAGCTCGCCTTGGCTCCCTTTGTCGACACGTCTTCATCCTCCCCTCTCTTTCTAGCTTCCTCTTTCTTCATCCTCTTCTTCTCTTTCTGCTTCCTCTGATACCTTTCTAGTGTATTTTCGTCCTCTTCGTTCTTCGTCTCGGTGAGGCCGGGCGTGAAAGTAACTTCCATGTCAACGTCGCTGTCTTCCCCTGCTCCAGCCTTGCTCTTCCCAACCCTGCTTGCCTTGTTGTCGAATGCGTCGCCCCATCCTTCTGGCATTTCGTCATCGTTTCCACCAAGGAGGAGCGTCCGGAGTTTGTCTCTTTCGGCCTTCTTGGAGGCCTTGCTCTCTTCCCTTGAGTCGTGCCCACCAAACTTCTTCGATTTTCTTGCACCGTCACCTTCATGCTCGGAGTCCGCCTCCGAAGACGATGAGGAAGCAACGTATGCACGAAAGTCGGCCTCTTCGACTTCCTTCTTCGACAGTTGACGACGCAGGACGTGGTTTCGTTCCGGGTCATCTTCATCCCACGTGAGTTTCACTTTCGAATGGCGGAGGGCCTAATTGTAATCGGTGAGAAACTTCAACTTCAACACCACGCGTACGTACGTCGGTGACAAACTCGACTGCTCTGTAGGGTACATTTGAGAGTTGGGTCGCTTCGTCCCTGAACGACTTTGCATTGGCGACTAAACTGACTTGGGAAATGAAGGAAACATACCGAGGCTCATCGTCAAAGGTCATGTTATCTGGAACAAAGCTGAGATCGAACACGTTTGCGGATCGTTCTAGCTCTGTTCCCTCGAGCTCGTTATATACATGCGCGGCGGCCTCTACCGTGTCGCATTCCACGATGGCATAGTAATAGCTGTGCTTAACGTTTGTCAATCACTTTACCTGCTGACAATTGAAGGAAGATGGGGGGTACACTGACGCGGGACGTACCGCAAGCGCTCTAGCTGATACTTTCTTAAAGCATCCTCGTCGTAATCTGCTTCGTCGCCCGTCTCAAGAATCGTCTTCTCGTTGATATCCTCTTCATCCTTCCGTTTCTTCTTGAAGAGTTCTGTGGGTGGTCCTTCTTTCTCTTCCCTGGCCATCCGTTTTTTTCCAAAATCACTTGGGTAGACACGGACACTTAGTACTCTTCCCTTGGATACGTTTACCCCGCTCTTGCTAGCGGAGTTCCTCTTTTCGATGTGTGAACTGGACGAAATAGACGCAGTGGGAGACACGAGCGACGAAAAGATCTTGTAAAGGTGGACAGCGCGGACATAGTCCCAATCGAGGTTGACCACCGCCAGCCTTCTCGTTTTCTCGGCATCGGTAGCAGCTTCCCGGTCTGGTACGATCTTGGCGAATTCGGCGACCTGTGCATCGAGGGTAGCGATCGTGTTTTCGTCCAGGTCAATCTCGCCGTCCTCCTGGTCTTCCTCTGACCTCACTTTCGCAGGTTCGGCACCGAGTGAGACAAAGCCGCCTTCATCGCTGTCACTATCGCTCTCGTGCGTCGAAGGAATGCGGGATGGTACGTCCCCGTCCCCATCCCCCTCTTCCTCGTCTGACGACTCCATGAGAACGGCACCACGCGCATAGTCGACGACACTCGGCGTAACTGCTGACTCCGCCTCCTCCTCGGTATCGAGCCTATAGAACCTTCGTAGATCGTCCTTTTCCTGCGTTCCCGACACACGTCGTCCATATTTGTCGACTCTCCCTGTCGTGTTTAATATGCAGGCGGTCAACGAGCGGACGATGGCGTGCAGTGTACGGCGTGCACGCACCGGCGGATTGCTTCGCGTTCGACTTTTTTTTGCGTTTTTTGTCGTCGACGAGGAGGTCTTTGAATCGGTCGTCGAGGATGACCTTGGAATGGTGTTTTTTGGGGCGACGAAAGCGAGGGTCGGTTTTGAGACTGGCGAAACGGGCGTCCGACATCGTCTGTGGAGAAAGAAAGACGCGATGATTAGACCAAGTTGATTGTAGATTGAGGTAGATTCACAAAGAGTCAATTTGAGTGTCATCTAGTAATCACTAGTAGTAGCTAAACTTTTTTTCCACATCGTCCATCATGCATCATGTACAACACCACGAATGAAACGCGCCTTCTTGAGTACACTGGCCAGATAATGCATACTCGTGTCACCGATGACAAGAGACTCGCATTCAAATATGAACGCGGATTCGAATACGGTCGAGCACAAAGTCGCGAACGAGGAGAGCTCCCCCGACCCAAGGAGGCTCTTGTTGAGTCCCCCGATAGCCTGCCGTACCAAGCGTCAAGAACGTGGTCTTCCAGTTCTTCCAGGCCGGGGAAGCGTAACCACCGTGCGCCTTGGCACTGAACGGCTGCCATATGGGTGTCTTACTCCTTGAAGCTGAGCAGCACTGTTCCCCCATTCTACACGAACTCAAAAATGGTCATGTGTTTCTGGGACCAAATGACGCAAACAGGTGCACTGGCCATAGATGTGGCATGATGGCTGCATCAACTTGTGACGAGAGCACCGTATTATGGTTAAGGTTTCTACATCACACTCACGCCATTCTGATGAATGTCGTCGTTATTAGGCCAAGGCAAGGTTCTATCAAATCTACCTCGCCACAGAGCCCCGCATCGTTCGGCCATTCAAGCTCGAGACTTTGATTTGCTTGTCTTGCACCCAATCGCGAATTTTGTCCGATATCACTTTAGCATACCATGTCTCAGTCGATGGCTCAAACGACACCTAAACCAAGAATCGATTTAGTTCGCTTGTCCCCTTGTCTCTAATAAGGTGTGGGACACTGTCTCGTATCTCATCGTTGTCGCTGAAGTCCAAGGTGCAGGTGGGACAAGAGTGCCTGTGCACCCGGCATGATCATGATCCGATCCTATGTTCATGTCATTTTAGCTTTGGGCCGCCACGTTCATTGGTTGCGTGGTGATCTACCCAGTCCTCATCCATTTGGTAGGGTTCGCTGGCTGCCAGCCAGGAGTCGGCCGTAGCTGAAAAGTCCTCCCGAAATTCGCTGTACACAACCTGCCAGTCATCATGCACCTCGTCAAGTCCAAATCCGGGTATACAGTAGAACCCAAAGCATGGACGTTATCTCATCTTGCAAGGCGTGGCGACCCCTTGATCATTTACGAAGGCGGTGCAGGTAAGTGCACAGGACCAATGGCAGTATCTGCTTCATGTCTCGGGAGATCCTGATTTCACGATCCCTGATAAAACGGCTGTAGCAATACTGGTGCTAAAGGGATCCTAGCACGACCCAATGCTGTGCACAGACAGTCCGTTCATGCCTCCACCCGTGCAATTCGACCTATCTTGTCCGCTCCCGCACATCGATTTCCGGACGTGCTTGAGTATCCAAAGCACAAACACGCACGAGGCCATTTATGGCGCAATTGACAAGCTATATCTCTGTCCTTGGGATTTCGTTTTTGGACGTGGCAGGACATGCTCTCTTGGCAGGTCGCCTTAGGTTCTTTCAGATCACTTTTTTACTTGTCACCCCTGGTATTAGATAAGTACCGTCTGTCGTCACGTCCCTTGTGCATGCTGCAGCAGTGAGTTCTAGAATTCATATGTCGCTTCGGCTCTAACCGGCTACTGTTGATAGGCGACTTGAAAGCGGTGTCTCATAATTTTAGAATTGTTTCTCAGTTTTTTCGTCAGGCGCTCACATTATGCAGTACGCAGCGCCATTGACAGATGTGGGTAAATTTTTACTTGGTCGCCCCCAGTAGCCTCCTCACCGGTTCACTTCTCAGCGATCCCTGTCATCCCACATTTCTCACACAACCCTAGCGTGCGCCCTTAGATGCATCACGGTGTGAATAGCATCCTTTTCTGTCGATTTGTTCGCGGGGGCCCAACTGTACCCCTTTCTCTAAAAATGATATAAGTGGACGCTGAACGGGCAGGGACCCCTCCCAAGTTCCTAGCGTTTGGCGACTTCACAGCATGCGACTCATTTCCATCATCCTTTTCGTCGCGTTCGCTGCAGTTTCAAACGCACACTTCCAACTCCAATATCCCCTACCAAGGGGAGTATACAACGCGACCTCGGAGCCAAAATTCTGTGGTCAGTATGTATGAGGCCAAAGCCGAGCCGCGATCATCTGAACCACGATCGATGTAGATGGATATACCAACGTCACTTCAAATCGTACTGTATTTCCCATCAATGAAGGGGTGATCAACATTAAGAGTGGACACACGCTATGGGTCGGTATGTTTTTTACCCTCGTTCGAAAGACGAGTAGACAGAAGCTTACACAGCTTTTCTTATTTGCACCAGGCGGCGTGATGATCTCGACGGCCCAAAGCCCAATGTCATTCGCTGATTTCAGCTACCAAATGCTCGTTCCGTATTTCCAGCAAAACGGAACCCAATTCTTCTGCATCCCAATTGATATTGGAGCTTCCGGTTTTTCTGGAATCCAGGAAGGATCGAACGTGACGATCCAGATTTTCTACAACTCGGGTGGTGAACCCCTCTATCAGGTTCGTTTAACCTCCCCGGTTCGACCTAGGCGCGATATCGTTGCTGATTGGGTGCTAGTGTGCAGACTTGACACTCTCTGCCAATGCGACAATTCCGAGCAACGTGACCTCTAATTGCACTCAGGCTAATATCTCGGCAGTCGTGGCCGCATCGCCGATAACGGTAGTAAATATCACGAATAGTGCGAATAGCACGGGCACTCTTCCACACAGTTCTGCCGGCAGAAACGTGGCGGAAATCTTTACTGTTGCTTCAGTTATTTTGGCTTGCATCATGTCGCTCCTTTGAGGAGCAATGATTTCAGGATGAAACTTTCTGGTGAGAGTTTTATATTTCTATACAGATGGGTACTGAGATGTTCAATGTGGAGTGATTGTACTAACTAGTTGGTTCAAGTTACTGTAATGCAAGCAGTTTTGTGGATTTTACTGTAGTACAATTTGTACAAAATGCATCAGCACAGAACAAATATCCTATATGGAGAGTGATGTGTTATGCCAGGCAGTGGGATAATAACCAAGGGCTTCTGGTTTTGGCAAAGCATGATTACTTGTGTAAGGGGCATGTAAATCTACAGTAAAGGAGTATCAGTTGCCATCAGGGCAGATCACCATTTCTTTGCCATATCTACATGAACTTCCAAGAGACTTTTTTGGATGATATCATCTGCAAACTGACCCTAAGCTGTGAGGCTCTGTACAGCTCTGTACAGAGTGCTACAATGTCACAGTGTCACATAAAGGTCCCCCCCTGTGCAGTCACACCACAGAGCCCACAGCGCTGTATGGATTCAGAAAGCTATGCAGCCCCAGAATTTCTGTGATCACTGTGTAGTGTGTACAGTGCCCACAGGTACCTATGGGTGGACTACTTTACTTTTTTTTTTTTTCTTTTTGAACACTTCTCTCAATGTTCATGTACAATATATATATTATTTCTACTAAGGTACATTGTACATACAACATGTCATCATTGTTGTCAATAGAGTGGTGTGACAGCCACTGCCGCTGTGTCATCATCATCAACATAGCAGTGACATGGTCACTGTGCTGTCCTCATCTGGGGGGTGTCATCTTGTTGTTATGCATAGTGTTGCAAACAAGGAGATCTGGAATGTTGGAGGTCACCAAGGTTCAACTAAGGTGCATGGATGATGGGTTGGTCGTCGGGTCGAAGATATATGAGGGAGGTTCACTAGAAATCGCCTAGGAACTCACAGAGCACTTCTGTAGCATGCAGCAGCTAAGAGAAGTCCGGGGGTTGGTTCAAGACACAACGCTAGATTGTGCAGATCAAGAATAGGGACTAGAGTACAGGCAGTGGTGGTATAAATACTAGACTGTACGTAAGTGATAGAAGTCCATAGAATCGGGCAGAACTACTGTGGATTGGCCAATACGTATGAGTCAGTGGGAATGTAGTGGAGAGATGACACCATTGTGAGAGAAGCAGTGGAGGAGAGAAGCTGTTCATAGAACATACTGGAAGATCAAGAATAAAGTCTGGGGCCTGGTCTGGTAGGATCCGAAGGAACAGCATCAGGCCAGAAAGTGGGATATAGGAGCTGCCGGGTCAGTGATACTATGAAAAGGTAATGCTCCCAACGTGGATTGGGATCAGAATAAGTGAAGGAGAAAAGAAAGACAGAGTGACGCAACAATATGACTATAACACTTGTCGTTATTGACATGGTGGTGGCTGTGTGGTGACTGCTGCCACTGCTGTGTCATCTTTGTTGGGGCATCATTGTTGATATAGTGGTGGTATGACGGCCACTGCTGCTGTGTTGTTGTTGTTGACATAGCGGTGGCATGGTCGTTGTGTTGCTGTGCTGTCCTTGTCTGGGGGATGTCATCTTGTTGTTGTTGACATGGTGGTGGCTGTATGGTGACTGCTGCCACTGCTGTGTCATCCTCGTCAGGTGAGTTGTTGTTGATATGATGGTGGTGGTGGTGTGAAGGCTGCTGCTGCTGTGTCATCATTGTCATTGACATGGTGTGATGGTGGTGGTCACATGGCCACCATGTTGTCCTTGTCTGGGGGGCATGGTCTTGTCGTTGTTGACATGGTGGTGGTGGTCACATGGTTGCCATGTTGCTGTGTTGCCTTTGTCTGGATACATCCTCCTTGTCAGGGTGGTGGTTGTGGTGTGGTGACCACCTCCACACTGTGTCATCCTCATCGGGAGCATTGTCATTGCTGATATGGTAATGGTGGTGGTTGCATGGTCACTGTGTCATTGTTGACACAGTGGTGGCCGTGTGGTGACCGCTGCCACTGCTGTGTCATCCTCATCAGGGGCATTGTCATTGATACAGTGGTGGTGGTGGTGGTGGTGTGATAGCCACTGTCGCTGTGTCATCATTGTTCAATATGTTGTGATGGTGGTGGTCACATGGCCACTGTGCCGTCCTTGTCCAGGGGGCATGGTCTTGTCATTGTCAATACAATGGTGGCTGCGTGGTAGCTGTTTCTGCCATGTTGTCCTCATTGTTGACATTAACTTGTTGTTGTTGTTATCAACATGGTGGTGGCTGTGTGGTGGTGGTAGTAGTGGTGGTGAGGTGGCCACCATGTGATCCTTGTTGGAAACAGGGTGGGGGCATCGTCTCGTCCCCCTTATTGTTGTTGTCGATGACACGGTGGGGGCTGGATGGGATGTGTTTTCCTCGTCAAGGGGAGGTGCTGGGACACCATATTGTCGTCATTGATGTGGTAAGGAGAGGCGCCAGGACACCATGTCACTGTGCTCTTATCGTCAACATGGTGGGGGCTAGACGGGACACATTGTTGTTGTTGTCATTAGTGTGGTGAAGAGAGGGGCTGGGACACTGTCGTTGTTGTCAATGTGGTGGGGGACTGGATGGGACATGTTGTCATTGCTGTTGTTGATGTGGCAAGAGACAAGCAGTTGGGCTCAAAATGGTAAGGTGGAGGTGGAGTCATTTGGATGTGGGAAGAGAAGTTGTCACGATGAGCATGATACAAAATGAACCTGATTATATAATGTGATTCACTCCAAAAATCACAAGTCCCGGCCCATTAGGAATGGTAAACTAACTAGGATTTACAATTAGTAGTATCTACGTAGTTACTACAGTCCCTGTTGGCACTGTGTGCTGTCACACTGTGACAACCTGTGACATATGTGGAGCTGAGTGCCTGTCACATTGCTCAGCTATAGTGCTGTTGCACTGTGCTGCTGAGCAGATGTGCCATAATGTGACAGGATGTGGGACCGGGTGAAACAACCCAACAACCAATAAAGGTGTTGACACTGATATAATGTCAGTGCTACAGGTTGCTTGTATCAAGATGGTGGTGAGTATGCACCAGGACTCTCTGGTACCAAGGTTGGAGGGGGAAAACCAAGAGGACAAACTGAGGTCCCTTGGCTGGCTCTGGGTCTTTATATAATACTCTACTGTATGTACATGTTTATAAGGGATCTAAGATACAAGTCTGTGTATGGGTATAACATGTGGTGTCCATGCTTATCACCATGAGGAGAACAGCCTTTGGGCTGTGTGGAATGGAACTTCATAGAATGTCATAGAATGTCATAGCCCTTGCATGCACCTCAAGCATGGATCAAGTGGTGTAGAAGCATGAACATGCTGCCTGTGCATATTAGAAGCATGATTGATGAGATGTGGCATTTGCATCCATCAAATGGAAGTTGTAGCATGCATTTAAGGCATGGATCATGAATCATAGAAGCATACCATGAGGTTGCTGCATGTATCATGAGTCATAAAATAAGAGAGAAGTATAACATGCATGCAATACATATATGATTGTGAGGGCATGAGGTGAAACAACCCAACAACAACAAGTGCTGCTATAGGCTGCTCAATGAAGACAGAGGGGAGTATGAGAGCTGGCTCTCCGTTGAAGGGGGAAAACCAAGAGGACAAACTGAGGTCCCTTGGTCGGCTCTGGGCCTTTATATACTACCTAGGGGTATGTACATGTTTGTACCGAATCTACTGATACATAACCATATATGTCCATAACATGCGACTGCTGCATGTATCACCATGAGAAGAACAGCCTTAGGGCTGTGTGGAATGGAAGCATAACATGAGGTGTTTCATGTGCATCAGAAAAGAAGCATGGCATGAGGACAACACATGGATCTGAAACAGGAGAAGCATAGAAGAATGGAAGCGTACCATGAGGACATGGCATGTATCAAAAGAAGGCATGAGGCAAGGAAGATCAGAAGCGCATAAATGATAAGGCACTGCCTCATGTCATGGATAAGAGATAAGGGCTGTGTTGAGGCACAGGTTAGAAGATAAGAGATAAGACGTTAGGGGTGACTGTGACAAGGGAGAAGGTGAAGTGTCACATGTCTGTGGGTTGTCGTTAGATAAGATAAGATAAGAAGGTGAAAAATATATGCTAAGTCCATTGGGATGCGTCTATAACATGAGGTATGAGAAGTCGTAAGTGCATAAGGATAAGGCACAGCCTCATGTCATAGATGAAAAATAAGGGCTGTGTCTAGCACAGGGTAGAAGATAAGAGGTTGTCCATTGGGGGCAACCATGACAAGTGTGAAAGTGAAGTGTCATGTGTTTGTAAATGTAAGAAAAGAATAAGAAAAAGGAAAAAGATAGGGTATAGTATAAGGTCCGTCTATTAGTGTCTGTTATACATCCTCAGGCCTGTCATAAGGGGAGGAGTAAGGACTGCGGTCCTTTCGTCTATAACACTGGGTGCCTTGTCACATGGCTTGGCTGTAGTCTATCAGCTGCTGTAACCATCTGCTGTTTTTGGTCAAATTCTGTAGTAATGCTGTCATATTTAGTCACATTCTGTTATGGTTGTGCTGTTACGTTGGTCTGTTTTTTTCTTTTCCTTTGCCTACTCTGACCCCGGCCCCTGCTGGAAGCATTATCTTTTCATCATATCACTGACCTGGCAGCTCCTTTATCCCGCTTTCTGGCCTGATGCTATTCCTTCTGATCCTACTGGATCTGGCCCTGGACTTATTCCATGATCTTCTAGTATGTTCCATGGACAGCTCCACTCCTCTGCCGCTTCTCTCACAATGGCATCATTGTTCTGCTACTTTCCCACTAACTCCTACGTACTGACTCATCCACAGTAGTTCCACCTGCTTCCATCAGATTCCACTGCTTACATACGACTAGGTATATATACATATGCTGCCTGTATAGTACACCCCATTCTTGATCTATGCAATCTTAGCGTTGTATCTTGAACCACCCCCGGACCTCTATTAGCCTCTGCGTGCTACTGAGATGCTCTGAGTGTTCCAAGGCCTTCCCCTTGAGAACCCCCTTTGTACACTTTCAACCTGATGACCACTCTGTTGTCTACACCATCAGATTGAACCTCAGCCACTCCTGACGTTCTGGATCCCCTTTGCAACACTACATGTAACAAAAGATCAAGAATCTCCCTTTGTCCCTCCTATCTATGGAGCAGGACCAACCCACCTTTGTCACCATAGCCCACCCTTTGAGGACCCCTCACTTTCACCCTCCGCAGTCAGACAATGAAACCCAGATGCCCATTGTTACGATAGGCCCGGGTAGGGACTAGCGTAGTCTTGAAGTACCTGAGGACCAAGCGAAGGCGGAGGGGCGAAGGGCGAAGTGTCCTAGGGATTTCCTAGCGACGGGCGACTGTTGCGATACGCAGGGAGTCGTGGAACCTCAAGGGCGTTGAGGTGACAAGGGGCAAAGTGGTGCTGCGCAACGACGACGGTCGAAGCAACACAGAGGTCTATCAGAAGAAGACCTAAGACTTAGAGAAGCGAGACCTTAGCACGGCTAAGGGGGAGCAAAGCAAGGGGCGCTTGGATTCAGGTGGATGTACAAGAAAGACAAGCGTGAGAAATAGAAATACACAAAAGGCGGGTTTATATACTAAGGGGAAAGAGGATGACATAAGCAAAGAAGAGAAGGTCATGGAATGTGATGGAACATTCATGACAAAGCGTCTATGACAAATGATAAGCGGGGTGAATGAGAAGAGGCCGGTTAACGTGCAAATGGCGATTGGAGGATAAGGGATACGGGGTATAGTAGTAACTGGCCGAAAGGAATGAGCGTCCAACGCGTCGCTGGGATGGGCTAAGAAGTACACGGAGACACGCATAAAAGGGAGAAAAGGAGGAATCGTAACACCCATACCTGAGTACACTCCTTGCCATCATAGACCCCCGCCCACAGGCCTCCCCCTGTCTGCACCACCCAGACCACAGCTCATCGTACCATTGCCCCCTCATACCCCTAGTCCCATCACTGTCACCCCACCACAATCACCTATGTCCTCCACCACAAAACTCAAAGTGGCCCTCCCTGCTGACTTCTCTGGAGAACCTGCTGATGCCATGTGCTGGATAAAAGCCATGCATGTGTACTTCACCATCAACCCCTTGCTATACACCTCTGATGAGTCCAAAGTCATGATGACCCTGAATAAGATGAGTAAGGGTCAAGGTGTATCCTTCTCCGAAATGTGGTATGACCTTATGGCCGACACCCACCTTGCTGCCTCTGAGAAAACCTTCGAGAAGCTGGCCACAAACTTCCAGACCACCTTCTATCTCTTTGATATCAAAGCCACCGCCTGCCATGAGCTCACCTGGCTCTGTCAGAAGTCCTTCTGCACCACCGGAGGTGTCACAGACAACGGCTTCCAAAAATTCATCATGGATTTCCAGAACCTTGCATCCAATGACTGACCAGGAAACTCTCATTGACCTTTTCTCCCTCGAACTCGACCTGTATATCTCTATGCTTGTCATCAGCACTGAGAAGAACCCCACCACCATTGCAGATTGGATCGCCAAAGCCAAGGCTTTCCATACCCAAATCTCTCGCATGGATGCCATCGCCAAGGGACGCTTCACCCCCTCCTATTCTCATCACCGTTTGACTGCTGACCCCAATGCCATGGATGTTGACACCATCCGCCTCAACAAGCTCACCCCTACTGAACAAGCCAAATGCATAAAGGAGAAACTCTGTTTCCGTTGTCACAAGGGAGGTCACAATGCTGGGAATTGCCCCACCGCCACACACTTGTCTTCATTCCCCACCCCCCGCTGCCCATAGAACATTCGTAACACCGAAACCACTCCTGCCCCCGTTGCGTCCACATCCGCTACCCCACCTGCTGCCGCCCCCTCTGTTATCAATGCATATGTTAACACCCTGAAGACTCAGGGAAAGAATGAGGACAAGGTCCTCCAGATCCTTAAAGTCTGCTTTGAGGGCACGCCTGAAGAAAATATCTCCGTCGCCGCTATTGACACAAACGATTTTTAAAGCGGGAAGTTGCCTCAATGTCTTCTTCCCAGTCCATTTCCAATGTAATTACTGCCTTGCCCAATAAATGTATGCTTCTCATCCCCATCAAATTGCAAGCCCTTGGAAAAATTGTTGACACCTTTGCCCTCATTGACTCCGGTGCCACTGGAAATTTCATTAATGTTGAACTTCTCACCCAAGCCAACTTTCCCCTACAACGCCTCCCACACCTGATCATTGTGCACAATACAGATGGCACTGCCAATGCCAAGGGAATGATCCAATGGAAGACTCGGATCGGTTTCAAATTCCCTTCCACTGATGATGAAGAAGAACTTATGGTCCTGAGTCTCGGATGACGACGGATCATACTCGGAATGCTGTGGCTCCAGAATTGGAACCCCCACATCGACTGGGCCAACAACTGCATCACCCTCCCTCATAATCCACGTTCCATTGATGATGAGCTCTACACCCACCAGCATTACCTGATCCGATATCTTGGACTAGATGTTGACCAGGAGATCTCTGAACTATACGACTCTTGTTACGCCCCATCTGAAGATGTCAACAAGATCACCATCTCCACCCAACTTGCACAGGAATCTGCACCAAAGGAACAGGAAATCCTGGACTGGTGTAAAGACTTCGCCGACATCTTCTCTAAGAGGACCCATGAGAAACTTCCCCCTCATTGCTCCTATGACCATACTATCGAGCTCAAACCCTCCTTCATCCCAAAAATTGCCAAGGTCTATCCTCTGAACCCTGCTGAACACAAGGCCTGCAAGACCTTCATTGATAAACACCTGAAGATCGGATGAATCGTCCCATCCAAATCCCCCCATTCTTCTTCATACCCAAGAAGGACGGGACCCTTCACCCTTGCCAGGACTATCATTACTTGAACTCCCACACCATCTGCAATGCCTACCCACTCCTGCTCATCCCAGAACTCATTGACGACATAAAGGAGTCCATGATGTTCACTAAGTTCAACATCCGATGGGGCTATAACAACATCTGCATCCATGAAGAAGACCAATGGAAGGTGGCATTCATCATGCCTCTTGGACTCTTCAAACCCACTGTCATGTTCTTTGGTTTCAACAACACTCCCCCCACCTTCCAGGCCTTCATGAACAACATCTTTGCCAATATGATCGGGAAGAAATGGCTGAAGATCTATATGGATGATCTAGGCATTCACACCAAGAACAACACTGCCCTCCACCATGAACGCACCCGCCATGTCCTGCAACGTCTCCGCAAGCACAGCCTATCATTGAAACTATCTAAGTGTTCCTTCGACACCCCCCGCATGGAATACCTTGGCCTCGTCATCGGTCAAGGCAAGATTGAGATGGACCTCACCAAGCTCAAGGCTATCCAGGATTGGAAGCCTCCCTTCTCTGTCAAAGCCATCCGGTCGTTCATGGGCTTCACCAACTTCTATCGCAAGTTCATACTGGACTTCTCCAACATCATTGCCCTGCTAAACCTACTTACCTGGAAGAACAAACCTTGGGCCTGGATGGGCTTCCAACAGCGTGCGTTTGACCTGCTGAAGAAAATCTTCTTGTCTGCCCCTGTGCTTCTTATCCCTGACATCGCCAAACTATTCTCCATCATGTCTGATGCTTCCCTCATCGCAGCTGGTGCAGTCCTTATGCAAACTGATGTCAATGGCGACCCTCACCCCTGTGCATACTTCTCCCATACTTTTGGTTCTGCGGAACGCAACTATGAAATTTACAACCGTGAGCTTCTCGCTGTCATCCTCGCCCTCATGGAATGGCGCCAGTATCTACAGGGTACTGCCCACCCGGTTACAATCCTCACTGACCACAAGAACTTGTCCTATATTAAGGACCTCTGGAAGCTCTCCTGTCGCCAAGCATGATGGTCTCTCTTTTTACAGGACTTCGACATTGTCTGGCACATACTACCAGGCACCAAGATGGGACCTGCTGATGCACTCTTCCACAAGGACCTCATTGATACCTCCTCAGACAATGCCAACGCCCCCATTGTCCCCGACCTGGTCGTAATCAACGCCCTTGATCTTACCCTCATACACCATATACAGTCGTCCTCCCTTACCAATCCCCTTGTGCTCAAAGCCATCCACAGTGTCCAGGAAGGCTCCCCCCTCTTCCCTTGCTCTGCTCTCAATGACTGGACCTTTGACGCTGGGCACCTGTATTATAAAGGATGCCTATATGTATCCCCTGCCAACCACTCTGCTTTGCTCCACGTGCTTCATGAATCCCCCACTACCAGTCATGCTGGACGCTTCCACACTAAATCCCTGGTCAAACGGGACTACTGGTGGCCCAGACTCACTACCTTCATCTCCTCCTTCATTGCTGGCTGTGTGGTCTGTCAGGCTTCTAAAGTCAACACACACCCTACAGTACCCCCCCTATCTCCCATTGCCTCTACCACCACACTCCCATTTAAACAGCTGTCAATGGATCTCATCACAGACCTTCCCCCTGCCGCAGGACATGATTCCTTGTTGGTCGTGGTCAACCAAGGCCTTTTGAAGGGGGTAATTTTATGCCCTTGTTTGAAAACCATCAATGCTCTTGGTGTAGCCACCCTGTTTTCCCACCATGTATTCAAACGATTTGGCCTCCATGACTCCATCATCTCAGATCGTGGCCCACAGTTCACCTCTGCCTTTGCCAAAGAACTCGCCTGCCTTCTGAAATATGACGTCCACCTCTCTACCGCCTACCACCCACAGACTAACGGACAAACGGAATGCACCAATCAAGAGATTGAGATCTACCTGTGTATCTTCTGCGGTAATAACCCCACATCTTGGCCCGACCTCCTCACCACCGCCGAGTTCCACCACAATTCCATGCCCCACAGTTCCACCAAAGTATCTCCGTTCTCCCTCCTCCTAGGTTACGAACCCTGCTCTTACCCCCCTCTCAGAAAAATGTTTCTCCCTACCTTAGAAAGACGTTTTACGCTCCTTGACAAAGCCTGTGATGAAGCATTGGCTGCCCATGACTCCACCCGTCGGATCATGGCTGAGTGCACCACCTGACGCTTCTCCCCCTGGAAAGTTGGAGATAAGGTCTGGCTAGAGGCCTCCAACCTCCGCATCACATACCCCTCTCGGAAGCTTGCACCCAAATGCTTGGGTCCATTTGAAATCTCTCAGGTACTATCTCCCCTCATGTACCGCCTCCAACTACCACCCACTTGGAAAATACATGATGTCTTCCATGCCTCACTCTTATCCTTCTATCGCGAAACTCCTGCCTTCGGCCCCAACTTCACCTGACTGCCACTGGATCTTGTTGGATCCGAAGAAGAGTATGAGATTGAGAAGATCATGTCTCATCAGGGCGCACCAGGACGCTGCAAGTACCTGACCACATGGAAAGGCTACCCATCGTCAAAGAACACCTGGGAAGCCGAGTCCAATCTCTGTCATGCCCCTGACATCCTGGCTGCTTATAAGCAGACTCGGAACTTGTCCTAAATTGTACCCCTTCGTTTTCCCCACCAGTACATGCCCCTTCACCATGTCCTCATCCTCCTCCACCTCCTCCGACTCTTCTCACCTGGCCTTGCCTATTCGCCTACACTCCATGTTCCCATGCCACTTGCCCGTCCACTTTTTACACCTTCTTTACACCACGATACTCACTGACAGTCATCTCCTCAGCATTATTGAGCAAATGCCCCTCTTCCGGCTCGATGAAGTTTCTCAAGAACTTATCCGTTTTTTCCTAGATGTCTCTGTTACGATTCACCCCTATTTCCCATTTCTCTCATGAACACTACTTCCTTTTCCTCTACGATGACCCCTTTCCACCCATCGGCCGATATTACTCATCACTTCATAGTCATCGTTTCCTTCCCACCTATAGCATTTCCCCCTCTTGCTTAGTCATAGTTCTTCTACGTTGTTCTACAACGTTCCTTTCCTATCCTGGCGATAGTTTCCATTTTCATCCTTGGTCTGTGCGCTTTCTGTTTTCTCTTAAATACCGGTCACATGCACATATGTAACCTAAGCTATTTCTACTTGGGAATACACCAAGCTGATCGCCTACTGCGAGTCCGTCTCGTCGTTCGCCTAGCCGACCTCCTCGACCTCTCGTCTTGCTCTTCTCTCAGTCTCTCGAGTCAGGCCAACGCCTCTCGACCTCTCCGCATCAGGTCTAGCGTACGCTTCCATTGACGTCGTCTCGTGCCCAAGTCCACGCTCGCCTCTACCCGAGTCAAGCGTAACAGTCTCCACCACTCAGGTGTATCATGGCCAAGCTGCCCCCAGCGATCTACCTGCCACTTTTGGTGCTCCCATGCACCTCCTCATCAACAATGCCCCCACCCACATCTTGACCATACTTCATTTTCACGGCTTCACCAATTTCATTGAACAAATCCCTGCTTGTAACATTTATACTACTTTCTGTTGTATCTTCCTATGCATGTCTCCCGATGAACACACCCGCTACATTCACTCTGCGCTCTCCCCTTCTCCACCCCCTCTTCCTATCCCCACTCCTGTCTTTACTGCTCCCTCGGATCCCTCCTCCATCTCCTCCCCTCCCCCTGCCATGGCCCTGATTGACCACATCTCCTCTCCTATCCCATCCAAAACTTCCACCACAGTCAACCCCCTGCTGCCGATCCCTTTGACAGAAGTCATTGCGACACTACCACTATTCAGACAATTCATACCTGGATGGCCCATACTGAAGCTGGCAATGTATTCTCCTCCCCCACCCGAATAGTTCCATCCACCCTCATCTGCCCACCTGCCTTGGCCTTAACCAAGTGCTTTCAGTATCACACTCTGAGTCACTATCATGAGAACTGCCCTCATTATTCCTGCCCTCACTGTCACATACCCGCCCCAGGCCACACTCAATCTAATTGTCTCCATGTCCAATGTGACATTTGCAGTCGCTGGGGACATAGCGCCAGGTTTTGTCCTGGTCACCTGTGCTAATGCTGCTCTCAGTTTGGGCACATACTCATTGACTGTCCATTTGAGAACTTATTGGCAGATCAGGCCAAGGATATTTATGGAGATAACTGATCGCTTATCCACCCCGGAGGTAACCTTTAGAGGGTTTACGAAGAAGATCAAGCCAGGGACTTGATTGTTGGAAGGGGGTAATGTTACAGTTGTGCTGTTACGTTGGTCTGTTTTTCTCTTTTTCTTTGCCTACTCCGACCCTGGCCCCTGCTGGGAGCATTATCTTTTCGTCATATCACTGACCCAGCAGCTCCTTTATCCTGCTTTCTGGCCTGACGCCATTCCTTCTGATCCTACCAGACCTGGCCCTGGACTTATTCCATGATCTTCTAGTATGTTCCATGGACAGCTCCACTCCTCCGCTGCTTCTCTCACAACAGTGTCATTGTTCTGCTACGTTCCCACTGACTCCTACGTACTGACTCATCCGCAGTAGTTCCACCCACTTCCATCAGATTCCACTGCTTACGTACAACTAGGTATATATACATATGCTGCCTGTATAGTACACCCCATTCTTGATCTACGCAATCTTAGCGTTGTATCTTGAACCATCTCCGGATCTTTATTAGCCTCTGCGTGCTACTGAGATGCTCTGAGTGTTCCAAGGCCTTCCCCTTGAGAACCCCCTTTGTACACCTTCAACCCGACAACCACTCTGTTGTCCGCACCATCAGATTGAACCTCAGCCACTCCTGATGTTCTGGATCCCCTTTGTGACACTACACATAACACATTCTGTAATAATCTGTACTAATGTTGTCATATGCTGTAAAGTCTTACAGCCTGTGTTACAGTTGTGTTGCTGCATTACTCTGTCTTCCTTTTTTCCTTTGCTTACTTTGACCCCGACCCCTGTTGGGAGCACTACCTCTTCATTGTATCACTGACCCGGCAGCTTCTCTATCCCGCTTTCTGGCCTGACACCGTTCCTTCTGATCCTACCAGACCAGGCCCCGGACTTGACTCATAATCTTCTAGTATGTTCTATGGACAGCTTCACTCCTCCACCACTTCTCTTACAATGGTGTCGTCTCTCTGCTACCTTCCCACTGACTTATACATATTGACCAATCCGCAGTAGTTCTGTCTGCTTCCTTGGACTTCTATTGCTTATGTACAGTCTAGTACTTATACCACTGCTGCCTGTATTCTAGTCTTCATTCTTGATCTTTGCAATCTAGTGTTGTGTCTTGAACCAACCCCTGGACCTCTATTAGTCGCTGCACACTACTGAGGTGCTCTGTGAGTTCCTAGGCGATTCCTAGTGAACCTCCCTCGCATATCTTCGACCCAACAACTGACCCATCGTCCGTACCTTTGGATTGAACCTCAATTACCCCCAACATTCCGGATCTCCTTGTTCGCAACACTATGCGTAACAGCCTGAGCTAAAGAGTGCATTTTGCAGATAATGAATATTAGTGAACAAAAGTGTGGAAAGTGGAGATGGATGACTGATTGGGGAATATGCCAACAGTGAGGTCATCTACTGATAGACAGATCAATCAAGTTTGAATTCCAGCAGCTGGAACAGTTGTCCAAGTCAGTTATTGTAACAGGCTTGCCACAGTGGGAAAGCACATACTGTGGTAAAATTTGGCTGATGTTTTTGACAAGCCTGCCTGAAAAAAGACTGATGTGATTGACTGACCCCATGGTGGGCCCTGTTACAATTTACCCCCTTTTTCTCTTCTTCTCATGGACACTGCTTTTTTTTCTCTATAATGACTTACTTCCCACCCATCAGCTGACTTACTCACCACTTACTTGTCATTGTTTCCTTCCATCCAATAGCATTTCCCTCTCCCATTTAGTCACATTTCTTTTATGACATTCCATGTTGTTTTTTTTCTATCTTGACAATAGTTCCCTTTTACATCCTTGGTTCATGTGCTTTCTTCCTTCACTTAAATACTGGTTGCATGCACATGTAAACCCCAAGCTAGTTCTTCTTGGCAATCAACCAAGTTGTCTGCCTACTTTGAGTTTGTCTTGTCATTTGCCTGGCCTCATTCCTCAACTTTCTTCTTTGCAATCTTCAATACCTCTTATCATTGACTCTAGTCAGGCTTACACCTCTAGAATACTCTGCATCCTGTCAAGCATTTGCTTTGGTCAATGTCATCTTGCAAAGTCCAAGACTATGCTTACCCCTATCTGGGTCAAGTGTAACAAGCCCAGTGGTTCTGGGTGATGAAGAATATGGATAGGCCAGAGTAAGCAGAGAGTGTGAAGGATATGGGTAGGCCCATTACTAGAGATGTTGGAATGGGCCACTAAATATAATGTGGGCCCAATGTAGGAGTAGTGGAGCTGTGCTGACCTTGTCAGCTGGGCCTATGGTGGTGACCATCTGCAAACTGACCCTAAGCTATAAGGCTCTGTACAGCTCTGTATAGGGTGCTACAGTTGTTACAATGTCACATAAAGGTCCCCCCCTAGGCAGTCACACCACAGAGCCTGTTACAACTTGTTTTTTTCCCCTATGTTGTCCCCTTTCTCTGCTACTTTCCTTTGCACAAATACTCCCTCTGCCCTCTTTGAGTATGTATCTTATCTCAGTAAGCCCATTGTTACCTTGACTTCTTATGATACCACTGCTTGTACTTCGACTCACATTTACCTTACGAGAAAGACACCCTTGACAACATTGTACAACAGTACTTAGCCCTTACCATAGTCACTTGGATTTCTTGCCTTGTATCTCGTACTACCACCTGAATCCAAGTGCATCTTTGTCTTGATCCTAAGCCATGCTTAGGCCTTGTCTCCTTCAAAGTTTTAGGCTTACTTTTGAATAGCCTCTGTGTTGCTTCAACCATCATCGTTGTGTAATATCTCTTTGTCCTCCAAACCCTTGGCAGCCCCGAGGTCCCTTCATCTCCCTGCATATCACAACAGACGCCAGTTGCTAGGAAATCCCTAGGATCTCTTGCCCCTTTATCCTAGCCTTCAGGTCTTATGAGACTATGCCTGCCCCTCCCCAGATCAAGCATAACAGAGCCCACAGTGCTGTACAGATTTGGAAAAGCTGTGCAGCCCTGGAAATTTGTGATTACTATGTGGCACATACAGTGCCTATAGATACCTATAGTATGGGCAGACAAATTTTTACTTTTGCTTTTTTTTTTTCTTTTCAGGCATCTTCTTTAGATGTTGATATAGCAATATATATTATTATACTAATTATATTGTATATATTATTGTCATTGTTGACATGGCAGTGGTGGTAGTGGTGTGATGGCTGCCACTGTCACCACTGTGTTGTCCTCATTGATATAGTGGTGGTGATGTAATGGCTACTGCTATTGTGTTATTGTTGTTATGGATGATAGGACAATGGTCCTTGACCCCTGACAAATGGGCTTTAGCCCCTAATGGACAGACCTTTATGTATATTTTTCACTTTTCTTACACTTTTCTTACTTTATAGATATGTGACACTTCACTTTCACATTTGTTATGGTCAACCTCAATGGACTATCTCTTATCTTTGACCCTGTGCCTAGTGCACAGCCCTTATCTCTTATCTATGACATGAGGCTGTGCCTTATTTTTCCTATGTGCTTCCCTTTCATGCCTCATGCTGTTACAATTATCTTGTTTCCCCCCTTTTCCTAATCCAATATGGTTCAATGTGGTTCAATCCAATACAGTCCAGTCAATACACTTTAATCCATTGCCACATAATTCAATCTGATGCAATCCAGTCTAACTGTTTCAATCCTGTCCAATTGGATTCAATCCAGCCAATGTGAGTTAATCTTGTCCAATCAAATTTAATCCAGCCAATCCACATAGGCAGTACAAGGCAATACAAACCTATTCAACCTCATGACTAAACACAGCCCCTTAAATAAATGACTTACTAAACCTAACTGCATTCCTGCTAATGTCATGTGGATATATATCTCATGCATTCCCACAATGTAACATACATCCAACTGGATGACTCACTAAAGACATGCAAAATGTAATGTGACTCATGACCTATCAATACCAATTCAATCTGAGTCAATCCAAGTTAACATCCTAGGACTATACAAGGGATATCCTCATTTTATAGAATAGCCCTATGAATACATGTGGATTGCTCATGTCAGATAGTGTAACATATCGTAGATGTAGTGTCCACTGTTGTAAACACTAGACCAGTATATAAAGGCCGAGAACAAGCACTAGGATTTTCCCTAGTCTTGTTCTCTTGGAGTTTCCTAGCCAATCCCAGTGAGATTCCACTATCTGTCCAAGGCTCCTTACTTGATTCTAAGGGTAAGTGGTTGGTCCTAAGGGGCTAGTCATTTCAGTTGCCTCCCTCATGGTCAACCAATCATCTCCAATTCATCTCAACATTAGCAGTCAGCCACAGTGGATGGACCTGCTCACATCCTTTGGCAAGCATGAAGAGCTGGACATAGTCCTATTGATGTTAGGGCTGTGTCTCCGATATAATCCTGGAACTGTCATAGCAATGTCAGGACAAATCTTTCCTCATGGAGTTGGACTGGTGAATGGAAATTGGATGTGTGAAAATGTGCATGAGGTCATGAATATAGTTCGGTGTAGGTATATGGAGGTAGCAAATATTCCTCATGATTAGTAGACACATTCCATCTTAATCTACTTGAGTACCAACATAGAAATTGGCAATCTATATGATAGAGCTAAGGTAATCTACTAAGGTAATCTACTTAGGCTGTCCAGAACTGCCCAGTTTTCATCAATACCCCGAGTGACCTCCCCAATATGCCAACCAATTTGACTTAGCTGCTTTAGCAGTGCTGCCCTCTCTCTTATGAGCACTGCATTGTGGGCGGCATGTACAGGAGATTCTCTGGTCATTGGCCATAGCCCCTATCAAAAATCAGCACCAGTCAAAATGAAATACAAGACACCTACCTGAAAGTACTCTGATGCCTTATGGAGCAAAAGGTCTCAGTTGGAAGCTCTCATTTGTCAGTGTCAATAATCTGCTGTAGGGATCCTGGGCTCCCTATGTATGAAATTATATGTCCCCCCAAGTTCTAGGATCACTTACATTTGCCTGCCTTCACTTCCTAATCATCCAGTCTGTCCTACTGACCATTTGGCCTATCCAGCCGCACCATCTGGCCTGCCTGGAACCTACTATCCAGTCACAGGATACTTCATGACCATTCAGAACATCCGCATCTGTCCATATGTGTCCTTTGTCCTCTGTTCATGTGCCTAGGCTTGTCAGTGAGTGCTTCCCTACTATCTTTTTCTTAGCTTCCATTATATCATGTTTGCACTACTACTCAAAATGGGCTTACTTTCTTCGCAACTACTATACTCCCCCTTATTGTTACGGTTGTGCTGTTACATCGGTCCGTTTTTCTCTTTTCCTTTGCTTATTCCGACCCCAGCCCTTGCTGGGAACACTATTTGTTCATAGTATCGCTGACCTGGCAGCTTCTTTATCCCGCCTTCTGGCCTGACACCGTTCCTTCAGATCCTACCAGAACAGGCTCCAGACTTTATTCTTGATCCTTCCATACGTTGCTATGGACAGCCTTTCTCCTCCGCCGCTTCTCTCACAACGGCGTTGTTGTTCCGCTATCTCTACATTGACTCATACGTGTTTACCAATCCGCAGCAGTTCCGTCCACTTCTACGGACTTCTGTCGCTTACATACTACTGAGTACTTATACCTTCGCTGCCTGTACTAGTAGCCCTATTCTTGATCTGCGCAATCTAGCGTTGTATCTAGAACCAACCCCCGGGACTTCTTTGAGTCGCTGCACACTCCTGAAGTGCTCTGTAAGTTCCTAGGCGATTCCTAGCGAACTCCCCTCATTCACCTTCGACCCGACGACCAACCTGTCGTCTGCACACCCTAGTCGAACCTCAGTGACCCCTGACATTCCGAATCGGTTTGTTCGCAATGCTACGCGTAACAAAAGATCAAGAATCTCACCCCGTCCCTCCTATCCACAGAGTAGGACCGCCCCACCTTCGTCACCATAGCCCACCCATCAAGAACCCCTCGCTTTCACCCTCCGCAGTCGGACGATGAATCCCAGGCACCCATCCCTGAGTATATCCCACGTCACCGTCGACCCCCGCCCACAGGTCTCCCCCTGTCCGCACAACCCAGACCCCAGCCCTTTGTACCACCACCTCGTACCCCTAGTCCTATCTCTGTCACCCCACCCCAAGTTACTGACAAGAAGATGCATATATGCCTGGTAGAGATGAACGAGGTGACCTTTGTGATGCAGTGAACATACTCTACATATCTGAACTACATAGCATATGCTGTTGAAGCATATAGTAGCAATGAGATCATCAACACAGGATATTGCATTGTTGTGCTCTACAGCCATAAATATGATTATTGTCTAATATGGCACTGTGAGGATATGCAAGCTGGAGTGCTGGGACAAGTACCTTGGCTGGAAGGAGAAAGGTAACATGTCCTGAATGGAACGACTTGAACATGATATTGCAAGCCACATATGCCTTGCACTTTTCCCCCTTGCTGATGAGTGCCACACTCTTTGCAAGATGGCTGATAACAAAGGGCTGGATTTGGAGAGACTTGGAACAAATGAGCATCAGCATGAGTGATAGCATAGAAAAAAATACCTTTGTAGCATCAGTGATTGCAGCGTTCCACAGCTCTAGACGTGCTCTCACAAGTGCCTGACAAGCGAGATAATGATAATTTGTATTCTGTGATTTGAAAACAGCAGCAGTCAATAGTTTGCTTGCATTTGCAAATTGGTTGCGCTTCCAAGAGTTGAGTGCATTGTCTTCAATTTCAATGACTGGACCCTGAAATGTGGGGTGTAAATGAAATAAAGGAGTTGCCAATTCCTATGCAGAAGAAAGAGCATCATCCATATGTGCCAACTCTCAACAAGACAAAATACTTGCAATGATAATGGGGTATACATCATAGATGTCAATTTTATTGTTCTGATATCTACCAATTGCAATAAGCTGGCCATCTAGAGAGACTGCGAGCTCTGGTGTGCCTTGGTGTTTGATAAGACAGAGCTGGGCATGCATTGGCAAGTGCCAAATTGTGAGGGTACGATGTGTTGTGTGTGCAATAAAACTCCCGTGCCTTGGTATGGTGATGCATGAATGCTTGTCACAACTGGGAGCTGTTACAATCACCTTGTTTCCCCCCTTTTCCTAAGCCAATCCAGTTCAATCCAGTTCAATCCAGTACAGTCCAGCCAATATACTTCAATCCATTGCCATATAATTCAATCCAATGCAATCTGGTCTAACTATTTCAATCCTGTCCAATCAGATTCAATCCAGACAATGCAAGTCAATGCAAGTCAATGTGAGTCAATCCTGTCCAATCAAATTCAATCCAGCCAATCTGCATAGGCAGTACAAGGCGATACAAATCTATTCAACCTCATGACTAAACACAGCCCCTTAAATAAATGACTTACTAAACCTAACTGCATTCCTGCTAATGTCATGTGGATATATACCTCATGCATTCCCACAACATAACATACATCCAACTGGATGACTCACTAAAGACATGCAAAATGTAATGTGACTCATAACCTATCAATATCAATTCAATCCAAGTCAATCTGAGTCAACATCCTAGGACTATACAAGGAATATTGTTATGATTCTTTCCTTTTCCTTGTTACACTTGTCATCCCCGTATTACTTAGCTTATCCCAGCAACATGTTGGATGCTCATTTTTTTCAGCCAGTTACTACCATACCCGTACTCCCTATCCTCCAATAGCCATTTGCATGCTAACCGGCTTCCTTCTATTTGTCCCTGCTTATCTCTTATCATAGATGCTTTGTCATGAATGTTCCATAACATTTCATGACCTTCTATGCCTGCTTAGCTCATCTTCCTTTTCCCTTGTATATAAACTCACCGCTCCTGTACTTTGGTTCCCCATGCTTGTCTTTCTCGTACTACCACCTGAATCCAAGCGTCCCTTTTGCCTGTTCCTAAGCCGTGCTTAGGCCTTGTCTCTCTCAAGTCTCAGGTCCACTCTTGAGTGACCTCTGTGTTGCTTCGACCATCATCATTGCGCAACACCCCTTAGTCCCTTGTCTCCCTGCATATCGCAACAAACGCCTGTCATTAGGAAATTCCTAGAACCTCTCACCCTTTGTCCCTCTCCCCTCAGGTCTCACGAGACTATGTTTGACCCTCCCCAGGCCAAGCATAACAGACATCCTCATTCCATAGAATAGCCCTATGAATACATGCAGATTGCTTATGTCAGATAGTGTAAGATATCATAGATGTAGTGTCCACTGTTGTAAATACTAGACTAGTATATAAAGGCCAAAAACAAGCACTAGAATTTTCCCTAGTCTTGTTCTCTTGGAGTTTCCTAGCCAACCCTAGTGAGATTCTGCTATCCATCCAAGGCCCTTTACTTGATTCTAAGGGTAAGCAGTTGGTCCTGAGGGGCTAGTCGTTTCAGGAGCTGGCCATTTTGAGACTGTCAACCTGGTGGATGCATTGATTTGCATGATTTTACCATCAGATACAAAGAAGAGGTCATCATTGAACCAAGCCAGGCCTTTGTCATTGCATGAGGTGACTTTTACTTTGATGTTCAAGAGCTCCCAGTGACCGAGATTGCTGTCCCAGACTTGAATACCCTCCTCTGAGGCTGTCATGATTTTATTGCTGCGTGGTAAGTATTTCACAATGAATATTTCATGGTTGCTATGAGTCCTGGCTGTTTGTTTGTGTTTTGCAATGTTCCAGATAGTGACTGTACTACTGCAGCCATTAGCCGCCATGATAAGTTGAGTTGAATCGGATGAGAAATTGACTATGAGGATGGAGGCAACAACAATAGCCTGATGCTTGACCTTGAAGCTGAAAACTTGTTGGTGTGTGTGTGTCCCACACAAACACTACAGGCAAGTCTAGCTTTCAGCTCCAGTGTGAGTCACTACCCGCAATCCATCTGCCATCATCAGACACCACGAGACATCAAATCTGGTGCTGGTTGAACCCTGTCTTGATTGTCATCACCAGCACCACTTGTTTACCATCTTTCACTTGCCATACTCACACTCCACCTACAACGGCCTTCAAGAGATACTCTCTGTTTTCAGAGAACGTCAACACCTGAGAATTATCTTTCATGACCTCTTTCTTCATCCATTGGTTCTGTGTGGCTTGTCAAAGATTAGCATCCATTTGTACACCATCTTGTCAGGATACACTCATTGATGACACCTAGCAGGGCAGAAGGTGAGGGTGCTTTGCATGGTGCACCCTCATATAGGCCAATGCCATGATCTTTGCCTTGTGGTTTCAACACTCTTAGGCTGTGCCCCAAGAATTGCCTCTCTGTGAAAATTCACATCACACAAGTCCCTACAGTACTATTTACTTTTTTTGCCTACAGCTCAAATCCTACGACCCTTTGCCAACATGCCAATTACACAGACAGTGCCACCTTTGTGCACTATGCATTGAAATCAACAAAATCAAGTCCCCATCACTCTTGCCATCCCAGGTGTCTCTTTAACACTATGGTTAGACTCCTTGCCAACTTTTCACTTTTCCAGGCCATCCTCATCAATTATGCAGCAGGATATTCATACCCTCGAACTCATAGATGCACTTGGTTTGTGAGCCTCTAATGCTGTGCATTGATGGTGAATCAATGTGGTTATCATAGAGAGAGCAGTGCCATCTGACCCCTCTGCTCACACAATTTTTGTTCCCCATACCCAAACTGTGTTATTGACTTGGATTTCAAATGGTGGGCTACAATGTTCCTGTCTGATGATTGGCCAACATGCTTGTAACACTCCTTCCTGCCCTGTGTCCTTCCATGGAAGTGTCTCCACTCCATTTTTATGCAACGAGGATTGGCAATGCCAACCCAAGGCTTTGTTATTCCATTGTGCAACAGACAATTGTTTTTGAAACATTCATGGGAGAAGTGAAGAATGGGGTGATCATCTTGTGCTGAAGCTGAGGACTCAGAGGGCATCATGAAATTCATGGGACATGATGCCAAGGATGTGGTCATAATGATATCAAGTAGTAGTGGGGGCTTTGTGTCTCATTTCTTCTTTTTGGTGTTTACCAGGTATTATAAATGTGAAGCAGTCTGTCAAGTCTGGGTTGAGTGGGTTGAACATCCTCAAAAGATGGCAGAGCATAGACCTGGACTGAATAGGAGTGGTGGTTATTAAAGAATGCCCAAGCCCTGTGTCAAGGGCTATGAACACAATCAAAGGCTCTAGCATACTACATATCCATACCCATCATCAATTAACCATGGTGTTACCTGTGAGCAACAACTCTGCATGGCAACCCAACCTTTGCGATCTCACTCAATTCTGCCTGAAACACACTTGCCCAGATTTGCAAAATATGTTGTAGAAAAGACATGTGTGTGTGGAATTGGTGGAGTATTTGTTTCATTGGAATGCCAGATTTATTGGGAGTGCCAAAAGTGTTGGATGGGAAAGGATGGTGATATTGTGAATTTGTACCAAATAATGACACTGCAAACCATGCCAGTATACATTTGTTCAGACCTTGTAATTGAATGATTCACCGCCACAAATATATTGAGAATGATGAATATGTTATGATCCCACATTCAGCCAGTATTTAGTAGATAAAATTCAATTTATATGTGGATGAGAATGAAATTTGGTCATCACTGGGGAATGTAATCAATGTATGTTGAAATAATTGTGATGCAATGAAAGAATATACTGGTTTGGTAATGTGTCTTGTATTTTCGGCCAACATTTGATGGATATTGCTGCCATATATCAATATGGTGTCTGATTAGAATACTATATTGGTCTTGTCCCCATATCTGGTACATATTCTCCCTATATCTGTCTGAGGTGCTGTTGAATGCAATGAAGACTGCATATCTTGCAGAAAATGACTCAGAATACAGTACAACCTTGTTTGATCTTGCATGTAACACATGGATTAAAGCACAACTATATACCAGGTAGCACATATGCAATGACTACAGGATGAGTACAGAAGATGGACATAGAAGATAACATTAGGATTGGATTAGGATTAGGAAAAACAAGAGAGCTTTTCAACCAAATTCATCCCAGATCCATGCAAGCAACACCAAAGTACCATTATCCACATTGTTCTTACCTATCAGATGCTTCAACAAGCCATCCAATCAACCTTCAATAAAGGTGCCAGTCAAAGAGATATTGGGATTTCAAGGGTGCCAGTGACCAAGTGGAAATTCAGGATGAGCAGTGATGAATGAAAGCCAAAAGATATTACAATCCCATAATCATTGCTGGAACATTTCTGGGATTGAAATGAGCTGATGCTGAATGTCATTGTATAACAATGCCCAATCTTGACAGTTGGTGGGAGTAAAATGGAATGGAAGTAGTAAAAATGGGATGGGAATCTCAAATTTATCTACATTGGAAACATGGTTCAAGTTCTAGGGTGTCAATGAGTATGTGGAATAGCTATTTAAGTTGTTGACATACTGTCTGGAAATTAGAAATAACCAAGTTTTCAACAATTTCTCCAATTACTGGGGTGGTAAACAAGCTGTATTCTTCAGAAATGGAAACAGAAATTTGAATTGGCTGGGTTCAATATGCAGAAGTTAGAGGAGTGAGACTCAAAAAATGAAGTTACATATCATAGGCTGAATGGTGAGATTTTTTGGCAGTGTGCCAGCAAAATATATAGATACAAAAAGCAGCTGTAAAAATGCAACCTCCTGTGACTATGGATGAACCAAAGAATAAATGACTATTGTCTGGGTCAAGTGAGTGGACATGGTGTGTGTTGACAAGGTTCAAGAATGAATAGCCAGAGAATATTTGTACACATGACCATCACCTGCACCAGAACTGGAAGTCAACAACTCAACTGCTGTTATTATTCTGGCCTATGACATGGCTCATTAGAATTGTTAGTCATTCTATTCTCTCATTTTGCTATCATTTCATTTTTTTCTAATGCCTCAGAGTGGCCTGGCTCACATTACAATATGCTTGACAGAGTAAACAACCCACCTCAATGCTGAGTTCCTTATAGATGGATGGTAAAAGTAAGTGGATCTAGATGCCTGCATTTTATTTTAGTTATTTGAGCCTTTCCAGTCTTGTGCTATCACAATGGAAAATACACCCATGTGGTCTGCATGGTGTGTCCAGATCCTAAGGATTTCGCAAAACAGTTTGTCATGAATTGCTGTTGTGGTATTACATCAGAATAGGAAATGCCATAAGATTAATGTTGAGTTATTTTATAGGTATGGTTTTAACTATCAATAACCCCATCATCAACTTAGATTTCATAGTGTGGGTCTGAGCATGCTGCACAATTTTTATTCCATGAATAGCCTAATCAACATGGAAGTTGATCATTCCCCTCTATTATATGAGGTGTACAATGACAGGAGTGTTGGATATACCCATATTTGGTACGCTTATAGCTTATGTAAGCAGTACTTACATCGGACTTGTAGTTACCTTTAGTCTTTTCCTAGTGACTACTAAGTATTCTACAAGAAGTGGCTGACATTCAATCTGGCACTAGCAGAGTGACTCAATGGTGTACAGAGGCTAATAGAGATCTGAAGGGATGAGACTTGAATGTATGCTTGGATTGTAAAGATCAAGAATGACTATTATAATACATGGCAGCAGGTTTATATACCAGTCCATTAGCTAAGTGATGGAACAATTAGAAATACAGTAGAACAACTGTGGATGAGCTAATGACTGTGGAGTGTGGGATAAAACAGGAAAATGAGACTGTCACAAAAAAGATGGCTGGAATAGTGAGGCTGTCCATATGAGTAAGGGAAAAACCAGGGATAATACTAAAGTCCCTTCTAGTAGGAGTAGACAGAATGGCAAGGGACTAGAAAAAAGTGTAAAGGTGCTGTTGGTTCAGCAATACAACAAAGATATAGTGTTTCCATTTAGGCTTGGGATTTAAGTATGAAAAAGAAAAGAGAAAAATGGACACATGCAACAACTCAACTGTAACACTCTTAAACAAATGCTTTGGATATTGCTAAGCTGTTCCTACCATCTTTGCCATTCCTGATGATTGCTGATAAGAATCCTATTTCAATGGTATTATCTCAGATATGGACTGCCTTATTTTCCAATGCTGGGCATGATGAATTTCAGTATTCTGAGCTTTGGGGACCAGATTTTCAACAATATATATATGAAATTCTAAGTTGTAACTTCTGAGATCTTTTTGACAATATCCAAACTTCACTGGCCAATAAAACATTCAAGGGGGATGTGGTCATTCTTTCCCCTTCTTCCTATGAGCTCCCAGATAATGGCAACAATCTTAATTATGAGCAGCATAAGCTATTTATCTCATTTTAAGTGCTTGTTTATGAAATTCTTGAATAGGTGATTGTTATGCTTGGCCTGAGTAGGAATGAGTGCAGATCTGGAGAACAAGGAATGGTATTGACTTAGAAGTGTAAGCTTGACTAGGATGTGGAGAGAGCCTAGAGACATAGGTCTGACTAGGTGGCAAGGATGGCTATGTGTTTTAGAAAAGGGTGTTGGATATATCCATATTTGGTACACTTTTGCTTACATAAGCAGTACTTACATTGCACCATAGTTTACCTTTAGTCTTTCCTTAGTGACTACTGAGTATTCTACAAAGGGGCAATGGTTCATTAGGAGTGAGGCTAGCCAAATGACCAGACAGGTTGGAAGTTGTAAGACTAGATGGATTGCCAGGTGAACCCAGATAGAACTAGCTTAGTGTACATCTGTGCACACAGTTGGTATTTAAGTAAAAGAGAAAAGCACATGGACCAAAAATATAAAAGGAAGCTATTGTTATAATTCATTCTTTTTCTTTACACTTGTCCCTTTCTTGTACTACTTAGCCCATCCCAGTAACACATTGGATGCTTGTTCCCTTCAGCCAGTTACCACTATACCCACTTTCCCTATCTTCCAATAGCCATTTGCACACTAACTGGCTTCCTTTCACTCACCATCTTTATCTTTTATTACAGATGTTTTGTCATAAATATTCTCCAACATTCTATGACTTTCCTTTCCTGATTACCTAATCCTCATTTCCACATTATATATAAACCCACCTTCCATGTACCTTAGTCTCTCACACTTGTCTTTCTTGTACATACATCTGAATCCAAGTGTCCCTTGTCCTTGTCCCTTAGCCATGCTAAGACCTCATCCTCTCTAAGACTTAGGCCTTCTTCTGATTGGCCTCTGTGTTGCTTCAACTGTCATCATTGCACAACATCACTTTGCCCCTTAAACCCTTGGCACCCCCTTGGATAATCCAGTTACTTTGCATATCACAACTGACTCTCTATTACTAGGAAAGTCCTAGAATCCTTGTCCCAGTTACCTTCATCCCTTGTCCCAGGTCCTTGAACATCAGGTTCTTCAAGACTATGATAGTCCCTACCTGGTCCTATCATAACACCTGACAGTTCAACAAATATCTAGACTTTCTGTTGAAAAATGTCTCATTAAAAAGGGACAGCTTTGTAAACAAGTTGAATGTTGATCCATCTGCAGCCAAAACACCATTGTGCCATGAATGGCAGCTCCTGAATTCTGTGAATTACTGTGCTTTTCATATTGCAGGCAAATTTGCCTCTGAAAAGTATATAAAATCATTGTGAAGATTAAGCAAGGTGACCATAATCTGGTGAGTACAGTTTACAACAGTCCCAACACTAACCCCTGCCCAGTCTGCAAGATCTCCCATTTCATTTGCATTACTGTAGTGGCCAATCTGTGTTACGCGTAGCGTTGTGAACGAAGATCTGGAATGTTGGGCACTGCCAAGGCTCAATCTGAGGATGCGGACAACAGGTCAGTCATCAGGTCAAAGGTAAACGAAGGGAGTTCTCAAGGAATCACCTTGGAACTTACAGAGCACTTCAGTAGCGTGCAACGGCTAGTAGAAGTCCAGGAGGTGGTTCAAGACACAATGCTAGATTGTGCAGATCAAGAATAGAGACTATAGTACAGGCAGTGGTGGTATAAGTACTTGACTGTATGTAAGTGATAGAAGTCCAGGGAAGCGGACAGAACTACTGTGGATTGGTCATTACGTATGAGTCAATGGGAAAGAAGCGGATAAATGACACTGCTGTGGGAGAAGTGGTGGAGGAGATAGGCTGTCCATAGAACATACTAGAAGATCAATCAATAAGCCCGGGGCCTGGTCCAGTAGGATCCGAAAGAACGGCATCAAGCCAGAAGGTGGGATAAAGAAGCTGCCGGGTCAGCAATACTATGAAAATATAATGTTTCCAGCGGGGGCTGGGGTCGGAATAAGTAAAGGAAAAGAGAAAAACGGACCGTTGCAATAGCACAACTGTAACATTACCCCCCTCTAACAATCGAGTCCCTGGCTCAATCCTCTTTGTAAACCCTCTAAAAGTTACCTCTGGGGCGGATATGTGACAGTGAGGGCAGGAATAATGAACGCAGTTCTCGCGATAGTGACCCAGAGTGTGACACCGAAAGCACTCAGTGAGTGTGGAAGCAGGTGGGCGGATGAGAGTGGATGGGACTACCTGAGTGGGGGAGGAGAACACGTTGCCTGCTTCAGTGTGGGCCATCCAGGTATGGATTGTCTGAATAGCAGTGGCATTGTGGTGAGTGCCATTGAAGGGGTCGACAGCAGGTGGGTCAATGGCAGTGGGGGTCTTGGAGGGGATGGGTGACAAGATACAATCAATGAGGGCCATGGCGGGAGGAGGAAGGGAGGTGGAGATAGGGTCTGCAGGGACGTGGAGTACGGGAGCGGCAATGGGGAGCGGCGGTGGAGAGGGGGTGAGTGTGGAGCATATGTAGCAGGTGCATTCATTAGGGGACATGCAGAGAAAAATACGGTGAAAGGTGGTATAAATGTCATGAGCAGGAATCTGTTCTATGAAGTTGGCGAAGCTGTGAAGGTGAAGTATAGTCAAGATTCGAGTGGGGGCGTTGTTGATGAGCAGACGCATGGGAGTGCTGAAGGGAGCGGGTAAATCACTGGGGGTGGCTTGAGCATGATACATCTGAGTGGAGGAGATATCCAAGAAGAGGTGAACGAGTTCCTGGGAAACCTTGTCAAGCCGGAAGAGGGGCATTTGTTCGATGATACCGAGAAGATGGCTGTCAGTAAGGATCGTGGTGTAAAGGAGGTGTAAAAAGTGGACAGGCAAGTGGCATGGGAAGACTGAATGCAAGCGGATTGGCAAGGCAAGGCGAGAGGAGTCAGAAGAGGCAGAGGAGGAGGATGAGGACATGGCGAATGGGCATACACAGTGGTGATGGGGCAGAGGGGGCGTTTTTATGCTAGGTTTCAGGACTGCTTATAAGTGGATAGGATGTCGGGGGCATGGCAGAGATTAGATTTGGGTTCCCAAGTGTTTTCTGATGATGGATAGCCTTTCCATGCAGTCAGGTACTTGCAGTGTCCCAGTGCACCCCGGTGAGACACGATCTTGTCAACTTCGTACTCCTCTTCTGATCCGACAAGATCTGGTGGTGGTCAGGTGAAGTTAGGCCCGAAGGCGGGAGTTTCATGATAGGACAATAAGAGGGAGGCGTGGAAGACGTTGTGTATCTTCCAAGTGGGTGGTAGCCGGAGGCAGTATACAAGTGGTGATAGTACCTGAGTGATTTCGAAGGGGCCCAAACGTTTGGGGGTGAGTTTCCAAGAAGGGTAGTCAATGCAGAGATTAGAGGCCTCAAGCCAGACCTTATTTCCGACTTTCCAGGGAGAGAAGCTTCAGGTGGAGCGCACAGTCATGATCTGACGGGCTGAGTCGTGTGTGGCCAGTGCTTCATCACGGGTCTTGTCGAGGAGTGTGAGACGTTTTTCTAGGGCAGGAAGGAAGGTCTTTCTGAGAGGGGGGTAGGAGCGGGGTTCATAGCCGAGGAGGAGGGAGAATGGGGAGACTTTGGTGGAACTGTGGGGCATGGAGTTATGGTGGAATTCAGCAGTGGTGAGGAGATCAGGCCAGGATGAAGGGTTATTGCC
>JBBPTZ010000184.1:0-34996 GCA_038094315.1 Phylloporus cf. tubipes | reverse complement strand
GCGGTCAAGGTCTCCTTCTTGCGCTCGCCGAGGGCGATGGCAGAACGACGAAGGGTGATTTTGAAGTGTGTATTTGGTTCGGGGTGCCCTGTTGTATAGGAGCGGACGAGGGCCTTTTGGAGACGGACGAGCATGGAAACCATCGTGGTACAAGAACTTGGAAATTGATGACATAAGCATATGGGGGTTTGCAAGTCATGGTCAGGTTCAAAGTGAGTACAGCTCAATCATGTCTGCGTTCGCTCACAACTGGTGGGTCATAGAACCGATGGCTGCTCGTCGAGTTCATATCCGTACCGAGCGATAAATCTACCACGTCCTCGTTCGACGCCAAACACGTCTATACTGCCCTGCGACAGAGCATCATCGCCAACTTCGGTGATACAGGATGGGGTGCGGTGGGAGGATCGATGACGGGCGAGTCAAATTCTGTCTCTGGAACGCATACACTCACCTGACGTGTGTGCGGGAGTATAGTCAAATATTTTTCCCCTATGACGCATCTGTGCATCGTTCGCGTTGCACGAGACCAGCATACCCTCGCGTGGGGCGCTGTGACTCTGCTCACGTCCATCAACGGCGTACGCATTGTCCCACACGTCGTACACGTTTCAGGTTCGTCTCATCAAGTAAGAAGTACGATATGTTTCTACGGCGCCGTACGATAGGAACGATCAAACACGTTCAGCTCGCTGCCATCAAGCACAATAGAGAAGTCGTCGCGCGCTTCAGAGCCAGGGCGAAAACGTCAGGTAGGACAAGCAATTCGGTCTTTCTGCGTGGGTTACTTGGTTGACGTTGCGTAGAACACTATCGTGCGCAAGATTCATACGAGGCATACCTCGCTCAGAGTACGCGAGAAATCGAGGCATTGCAAGATTAACCGCAACCGCGGCAATCAAAGTGGCTAGTACGTATCTCTGAGGTGCTAGACAGCAAGACAACTTTCGAGGATGAGGGGCAACCCCGAGTGCTTTTGCTGGGTACATGTCATTAGAAAAATGCATCCTCAAGGGGTGCATTTTAAACTGGCGCCTTATTGGGTGCTACACCAGTAAAATGGTAGTACTTTACCAAGCTAGTACCAGTGTATGGACAAGTTCGTGACTGCGGCATTTGGATTCACAGATGTTGCCTTTTGACAGTCGCTGACTCGGAGTCGGGTCCAGGAAAGATGGTGAACGCCACCTGTTATCTTGGACACCTCAAGTTCCTCCTTTTATCTCAGTGGGGACCCGCAGCGATCGGCCTATCACTGTGCCCATCTCAATCGCATGGACCACTGCCGAGGAGGAGTTCTTAAATGGTCCATACGACGCTGGAGATACAAAAGGTCAAGCTCCATGACCGTCTTTCGTGGGAACACCTCGATAGTTCCATCGATCTCTCTTTGAAGCGAACACCGCATCATGGCCGAGGAACAGGCAGCGGCGAGCGAAGGCGGCTCAGTTTCAGATCTCCCGCTCAACAATGGTGTTGCTCGGGACTATGAGCTCAAGTGTGCACTCGGTGAGTCGTTTTTCGGTTCCCTCCTTCACCATTCACGTTCCGTCCGTCCATCCAGTCAACAAATGCTTGCAAGAAGAGTATGTATCTTTTGTTTCAGCCACTGATGATGGCATGATTGATCCTTCCCGCAGAATCGGATTTGGTCGTTATCAATGGCAGCTCTTCGTCCTGAGTGGCCTAGGATGGCTTGCAGATAGTGAGACGTGCCTTGGCTGGTCCACGTGTTTGACATAACGCCACTGTGTAGATATGTGGCTCCAGGGTCTCGCGGTCGTGCTTCCGCAGGTGCAACAGGAATTGAACCCGTCTCGCGTCGAGTATGCCGTCCTGGCTGAATTCGCGGGAATGATGGTCGGTGCGACTGTTTGGGGAGTCTTGGCCGATGTTATAGGGAGAAAGGTGTCATTCAATGTCAGTCATGTTGCCGAGTTCCGTCCCGTAGTGCTTACCGGATCTAGGCCACCCTCTTCATCGGTGGCATATTTGGGATTGCCGCTGGAGGCGGACTGAACTTTGCTGCGTTCTCGTTTTTGATAGCATGCATGGGTGTCGGCGTTGGCGGCAAGTGAGAGGAGTTTCATAGAGTCCGTGGTAGTGGTACTGACGTCCCTTCTAGTCTTCCAGTAGATGGTATGTATGTTCCTTTCAAAGTTGCACCTGGTTCAACTTCTTTATCTAGGCGCTCTTTACTTGGAATTCATACCTGCATCACATCAAGTATGGATTTCGAAATATGATCTGTATCCCATTGATGTGCTCACCTCACAGTGGACTTTGACCCTTCTCTCTGTATGGTGGGCATTCGGTCAACTGGTCGCTTCCTTGATTAGCTGGGGATTCATTGCAAACTATTCGTGCGATCCCGCGATACCCTTTGGAGAATGCTCCAGATCTGACAACATGGGCTGGAGATATACCCTGTAGGTCCAAAACTGCATGCGCTTGCTCATCATTTGATGGTATTGCAGATTTACACTGTAAGTAGTGGTCGATACGTTCGTTTCGGGACTCACTTTGCTTTTTGACAGCGGCGCAATGACTTTCTTGATTTTCGTAATGCGTTACTTTGTGTTCGATTTACAAGAATCACCAAAGTACCTCGTGGCCCAAGGACGTGACGAAGAAGCGGTCGCGGTATATCTCGTTGAAAGAGTGAATGTCTCGATGGGCTGACTAGCACACCGTTTCAAGGTTCTCGAACATATTGCACACTGCAACGGCAAGACCATCTCGCTCACGACGGAGGACTTTTACAGAATCTCGGGTCCATCCAAGGCTCCCACTGGCTGGCGTGATTCGCTGCGTCGTTCGTTCACCGACGTTTCCTTGTACGTGCGCTGAACCCAACTTGAACGGCACATTTCCAATTGATATTTATGCCAGATCGCACGTCAAACCGCTCTTCTCCACGCATCGACTGGCGACCAACACAACGCTCATCATCCTCATTTGGGGGTTCGTGTTTATGCTTTTAAGTAGTCATCACCACACATTAACCCCATCGTCACCAGTATCGTCGGGATAGCATACCCGCTCTATAGCGCTTACCTCCCCCTCTATCTCGAAGCCCGCAGTTCCTCCTCGGGTTCGACGAGCCTCGACGTGACGTACCGCAACTACGCCATCGTATCGATCCTCGGCATCCCCGGCTCGATACTCGCATGTGCCGTCGTCGATCTCACGCGCGGCAAGGGCAAGTCGACGATCGGCGGACGCAAGCTGTCCCTCGCGGTGTTTACGCTCTTGTCCGGCGTCTTCATGTTTTTGTTCACGACGAGCAGGACGCCAACGAGCGTGCTTGGGTTTTCGTGTGCGAATGGCTTTGTCTTGTACGTGTTTGGCCTAGCGTGTGTGTAGTCTGTCGCGTGCGCGCTTACACCCCCCGCTCTTCCCCCCCTCGCGTGTCGGCATACACATAGGAACGCTGTAAGTCCATTTGCCTGATCGATGAGAGACTCTGGGCACGCTCACGCGCACGCGACGACAGATGTACGGCATTCTCTACGCCTACACCCCAGAATCGTTCCCCGCGCCGCATCGCGGTACAGGCGACGCCCTCTGCGCCCTACTAAACCGCATCGGCGGGTTCGTTGCCCCGCTCATCAAGATCGGTACGACGCCCAGGACGGGCGGCGTGTCTGCGAACACGGCCAATGGGTGCGTGTGTTTGAAAACTTGATTCCCCCTCGTGGAACTTACGCGCACGTGACTAGGCCCGTGTTCGTGTCGGCGAGTTTGTTCATCGTGTCGGCGTTGTTGACGCTGCTGTTGCCCATCGAGGTGCGTCGCGTTTTGGGAGTGCTTTCGAGGGGGGCTCAATGGCTGGTAGACCGCCGGACGAGGGGCACTCTAGAGTCCCCCACACGAGGTAAAGAGTAAGCAAGCGCTCGAAAGGAGATCTGTGTCACGTTTTGCACTGCGGTCGTTGAGTAAATAGTTATTTCGCTCGTGGTGAAAAAATATGATGGGTTCGGATACAACACGTTCCGTGATATATAATTGATGTCGGACGATGGAAAAGCGAAAGAGATAGAGGGAGAGTGAGATTTTAAAAAAAGCACGAACATAAAAAGAGGACGAGAACGCGTCCGAGTCAACACGTACAACAAGAGGATGAGAACAACATAAAGAAAAAGAGCAGAAAAAGAAAAAGAAAGAAAGACGTGTACACCAACCTCTTACCCCTGATATTTTTTAATCAAATCCCTCAACCGGGCCTGTCCAAACGCCAAATCGCGTCCCTGGGCCCCGTCCTCCAGCAAATCCGGGACGCTCTCCGAGACACAGGAGGCAATGCCCGCCCTCGACCCGTTGACAGCCCTTGCCCCGCCCCCGCCCCATGCGCCTTTACGCGCGCCAACGACGCCGTCGAGGATAACATGGGTACTGCGTGCGAGGAGGACAGGACGGCCGGTACGGTCGTCGCTTTAGTCGCCCTGGACGCTTCGCGCACGCCCAGACCCATGCCCATGCTCATGCCGGTGCCGGTGCCGGTGCCTGTCCGCATTTCACCGACTCCGAAACGATTCTGAAACATACCAACGGGTACAGGCGGAGCCCGACCACCACCACTACCGATAATGGTAGGCGAAGAACGCGTCTCGACCACGCTTCGCTTGAGCGCGCTCAACACTGGTTTCCTGACCGCCGGAGGGGTCACCACCGCGGCCTTTTTAGGCTCACTAGCAGGCACGGGCGTCGCGCCGGCCTTGGAAGCCCAGAGAGACGCGACCTGGGTCACCTTGCCGCCCCGACCACCCCGCGCAGACCGTACGTCGTACTTGACCTCGGGATCTACGGGCTTGGCTGAGAACTTGGGTAAATGCGGAAAGAGACGAGGCAGTTGCGCAGGCGACGGCGGAGGTTGCGACGTCCGTTTCACGTCTGCGCTTGGCGAGCGGGAGAACGGCGATCGCTCGGGCGAGACCATGAGCACGTCGTTTACAGATGAGCGGCGAGAAGGCTTGATTGACGAGGCTTCACCGTTCACGCGCAGCGAGGAAACGGTGACGAACCCAGACGAACGCGGGTTCGGCGAGGCCGACACGTCCTTGTCCGTCGACGTACCCTCCCCATGACGTTCCTCCACGTCCTCGTCAATCGTCACAGGTCCAAACGATGCACTCTCCGAAATAGGCACAAAGTGTGACGCAGTCGGGGACACAAACGATGCAGGATCGTCCACGGCCGGCGGGACTGACACGTCGATCTCGCCCAACCACGCTGCAACCCGCCCCTTGGCCTCCTTCCGCAGTTTCCGCTCTTCTTCGTCCTTGACACGCCTCCGCCCCCGTCGACGACTCGCCCTCTCTATGTCCTCACAGCTCTGCTCGCCCCTGCCCAGCTTCCGCCCGTTCTTGCCCTTTTGCGTCCGCACGTCCCTCTCGTCCTCGCTCGCACTCTTTCGGCCCCCGCCCATATGTTGCGTCCGCTCGTCCGAATCCCGGTCGTGCTCCACCTCCCGGTCCGAAACCCCCTTCAAAGCCTTCTCCCGATCCGCCAATGTCAAACTTGAAATTGCACTGTCGTTGGCGGCGTCAGCCGGCGCCCCGCTGGGCGGGATACTGATTGGCTGCACGACGCTGCACACGTGTGGGCCTGTCGCCGCGTCCATCCGCCGCGTGCCGACCTCCGCCAATAGCCGTCGCTCCAACGCGTCCAGCCCGCTTTCCGAGGGGACGTCCCTGCCCAAGTTGGCGCCCAACCCCGAGAGCTCCGTCGGCACCTTTGGGAACTTGATGGGTGTGATGGCAGCCATGGGTGGCGTCGGTGGTGCGTCCGTCGAGGATGGGAAGACAGCACTGTCGCTCGTCGTAAAGAGCATGTCGAGACGCGGGCGGTGTGCGGCAAGAGGTCCGCCCTTGCTAGATGGGACGGGCGGCGCAGGGAGGGTCTTGTCCATGCTCACTCTTGAGGTGGGTCGTATATCGAGTTCGTCCAGGCGCACACCCGTATCGCCTTCCGGGAAATCTAGACACGGATCCGTCCCGACTTGATCTGCCATGCGTTCAAGCTTGGTGACATTGTCGCTCCTCGGGACTGGCCCAAAGAACGAACGTTTCGGTGACGGTACAGGGCGTGGCGAATGCACGACCCCTCGTGCATCGTGCGGATTAGGAAGGGTAGGTATTTGAATCCGTAGTGGATGCGCACGACCCTGCAACGGTTCCAGTTCTGAATGTGAAGAGAGATTCGGTGATACGGCGTGATGAGGCGCAGCCAAAAGCATGTTCTGTGATGTCGGAGAACCGTGTACATGATCGGAGCTTGTGAAACCGTCAATGAATTCTATGGGCAATCCAGGGTGAATGTAGTTGGTCGGAGACACGTGTGTGGACGGTGGTGGCAGCAATCTTGGCGAGGGTGTATATGAAGTCGACAAATTGGGCATAAAGCAAGGCGACTGCAATGGAAGGCCCACAGAGACGGCGTGGTGCATCGGTGGCGCATAACAATAGGGAACGTCTTGCCAATTATGGGTGTCTTGCTCGAGGTGCGGGTTTGGAAAATAGTCGGGAACGAGTCGCAAAGAGGGTGGCGACCACGACGGGTCATATTGTTGCGCCTGATCCCCTGTATAGACGGACATCAATTCGGAAACAGGAGGGGGTGAATGCAACCCTGGTGAGAGGAGTGACGGGTAGGAATAGGGTGAGGACGTAAGGTGGGGTGGGGATGCTGGAATTTCAGGGACAGCCAGAGAATGATAAATGGTGAGGGGTAAGATTATGACGGTATCATCGCTAGGGATTGTTGGTAAGACAAAATGAATAAGAGGTAGATGGCGCACCTTCCGGGAGGCATGTCGATGCTTAATCTGAGGGAGCATCGTACCTCGAAGAAGCCATCTGTGGTTTTTCCATTATCGTCGACGCGTAAACCCCCATTAACGCCACGGGAATGACGAGGTATATTTAGGACCAGACGGGCGATCCCCTCTACGCCCGGGGGGACAGAATATTCCGGTCCACGGAATTCGACTTGTGTAGCGACGTCGGAAATATTAGGTGGCGATTTCCCAGCCAAGAATGATGTAGAGAGGACGAGATCTCGAGTTAATGTGACTGTGACGCCAGATGTCTGTGCGGAGGTATTAGAAGAAACGAGGTGAAGAGGGCAGGGACGCAGACGCACCCAACGTTGGGTGTGATTCTTTAATTGTAGGTCTATGCATGCGGATTCGCCACCCACGACGATGTCGTTTGTTAAGGTGGCTTGAGCCCAAATCTTACCTCCTTCGGTAATCACGACAGCCTGTGGTGATGGTGGTGCACTTGTCGGGTCCCATGCTTGCACGACCTTTACTTGTTGCGTGTCGGTGACGAGACGTTTGTCTCCTCTCCAAGCTACACTGACGCTTGCTCGTACCTCGTACCTGATGCTCGCGGGACCGAAATGAATCGAGGACGGCGAAGATGCAGGGAGTGGGAACTGGAAAAAGAACGTCGTCTGACCTCTTCTGGCAGCATAATGGTGCGCTGGGAGAGGTAATTCACCGGCGACAGGAGCATGATCGGAGTATACGGCGTTTGAGGGGGGAAGACCTGGGCCTTGAAATATTCTGCGAGAATGGATAAAAGTAGAGGTCGCGGAATGGACGCCGGAGTTGACCTCTTTGAACGGTGGTCAATTTGGTAGCAAAGACGGGTACGATGTATTACCTTGAATGGCGTATAATTCGACCATCATGATGCCTATTCCGAGAAAAGCGTCTTGGCGACACTCTACCTGCATCTTTCCGGAGATGAGTGCGCCTGAGACGTAGACTGGATCTGAGAGAGAAAGAGCGACGTTGACCTTTGAATGGTGCGGCGACGCATTCATCGGTTCTGGACGAGAAATGTTGGCTGCCATGGTTATTGTACGACTACGTTGTGGTCAGATTGAAAGCCATTCGAGGCCATTCGCGGAACATCGCCGCTCAGACAGAGGCTGTGGCTGTGCTCATCGTCCAAGCTCGAGGCAAAGATAAGTCTTGTTTGTCCTTGTTTGCATTCCACTCCGGGCCGGGCGCGCGTATCGACCAGCCCTGAATTACATCACGTGATAGCAGTCATCGACAAAATTAAATTAAATAAATAAATAATCCATTTTCCTTCGATGCGACGCGGTAACAAATCACACAAGGTCAATCGCATTTCTTGAACGCGTCCAGTGCAACTCATTTTTCTTTGTTGCAGGTCCCTAATGTCAAACTTCGTCCAGCACCATCACAACCTCGCTCCGCGCGAGAACCTGAGGCGTCTTGGGACCGTAGTTCCGACTCGGAGGCACCTCCAAATCCGAGCATGGTTGATCTCTGCCCAAGACCTTTCAAAGGCATTACTATTTGCGCGACAGGAACGATGGACAAGGTTTGGTACTCCCTTCAGTTCCGACCCATCCTCATACCTTCGTTCAGCCCAGCCTATTCAAAATGGCGTTCGAACTAGGTGCCACCTCCACCAGCGACTTTACAGACCGCGTCACCCATCTCATCGCCAGCGCGCATGGAGGAGCAAAGTACTTGGTATGTCTCTTCGTACATTCTCTTGCCCTCGCTCACCTCTACAGTGTGCCCTTGAGCGCAAGATACCTATCATGACCCCAGAGTGGATCGCAGAAGCCCATGCCATATGGCTACGTGGTGACGACGTCGACGTGGAACTCGTGCGATATGCTTCTTCTATTTGACTTAAACTGACCGTCGTCACAGACCATATCCAAGCACAGACTGCCCATCTTCTCCGGCGTCGTTCTTTCCCTCTCCGGCATCGAAGATGTCAGTCGACGCACAGAAATAAACAGGCTCGTCACGCTCCATCAGGGAACCTACCTCAAAAACCTCGAGCGCCCCGTCAGAGTCACCCATCTCCTATGCTCAGGCGATTCCGAATCAGACAAAATAAAGTACGCTGAAAAGTTCAACAAGCGCAAAGAAGCCCACATACATCTCGTGTGGGAGGAATGGTTCTGGGACTGTCTCGAGTTTGGCGGTGGGCATCGTCTCGATTTTTAGTGTACCACACCTGCCGACACCCTTCTAAAAGGTAGGTTCGACGAAAGAAAGTATCAGGCGAGTCGACCGAGACCGGAACGAAAGTCCTTGCACGAAAGTGAGCCGTTTCTGAGCTAGTTCTCGTTCGTAATTCTAGCATCCGCGTCGTTCCTAGTCCCTGTAACACCATCTCCCGTCCAAGACTCTGCCCCAGGCTCTCATCCGAATTCGGCCATACCGGTTGACGGTCTCGATAAGCCAAAACAGTTGAAACCCGTCGTTCCCACCGGCAGTTTCACCGTCATAAACAACCTCGCGATCGATGACGACGAGGAAGAGATGGCTATCGTCAACAAGCCAGTCCCCTCCGTGACCCTCCAGCTCTGGCAAAGTCTCCTCAAACCTCGCGGATTCGAACTCGATCGCGGGAAGCTCGTTCGAAGTCCTTCAAAGTCACAAGCTGCGCGATCTCCGAGCGTCGCGAATCTCAACGAACCTGGGAAGGAGAAGGAGAGTGTGATATCGTCGGTTAGACGCGCAAACTCGTTTGCCCCCGTCGCTCCGAAAGAGCTCCCAGTTCGACAACCGTTTCGTCGGAATACGACATGTCCTGTGGATTGCTCCCGTGAGGCACAAGGGAGTAGTTCGCGTGACCGGGTACAACCAGAAGGCGAGTCGAGCATACTGACACTCTTTGCTGGGTACACCTTTCGACTTCTCGGCGAGGCGCGTTGCTCAAACGTGCGAGTCGCGATTGAGAAAAGTGGCGGTGTCGTGGTCGACGATGATGCTGAAGAGCCAAGTTTTATTCTCGTCAGGTTGATAAGGTGTGTCCCGCTGTATCATCTTGGTTTACCCATCGATGACATTCGGCATGGTAGTGGAAGTAAGCTCTATCACGACGAATCCGACGACTATGCACGGACAAAGTACAGGACGGAATGTTGGCTCGAACATTCGGTGTTTCACGAACGAATATGTGACCCGGACGAAAATGTGTCGTTTACACCGCTCAAGATTGTGACGCCGGTGCCTGGTACGTCCAGGTTAATTGCATTTTCCGACTACTCATGGGCTGTAGACGCGGAAAAGATCAACTTGAGTCTGTCGGGACTGGACCAGTCTGAGCTGTGTTGGATCCGACGTCTCGTGAGGGCAGTCGGTTCGTTTGTTCTCGCTGTTTCGTCATTCGGGTATGTTCACCACACGTGCAGGGATAATTCTTGAGCCAACCTTTTCCCGTCGGTCAACGCACCTCCTTTGCCCGAGTGGAACGGGTGCCAAGTTTGACAAGGCGTTGGAATGGCGAATTCCGGCCATTTCTTTGGCTTGGTTGGAAGACATTGCGCGAACGGGAACTATTCCGTGCGTGGACGAATATCTCGTCGGGGGATCTCGTGCAGGCACAGTTTTCAACGAAGAGGATGGTTTCGGGCGTGCCCAACATCTATACTCCATTCCCGAGGTCAAGAAGGACAAGGGAAAAGGCAAAGCGAAAGAGGTCGATTACCAAATGATGGATATCACGAACGGTAACCTGAACACCTTCCTTTTTTATATCATACAACTCACGTTCTCTCTATCCTAGACGATCCTCCGGATCAGCCCATGTTCGTCAAGAACGCCGCCCTCCTCCACGACCAGCCTCCCCGGGACCACAAACCCAATACACGATACCACCGCGATACAACGCTAGCGTCCAGATCGAAATCCCCTGCACGCGAAGGACTTTTCGGCAAACCAAGATTCTTGACGCACGATTCAGATCCACCAGAAGTGGATGTCGACGAGAATCGACATGCGACGTCCTCGCCCCCCGCTCCTCCGCCGCTCGTCGAGGCTGACCAACAACTGCCGCTTCCCGAACCTGTGCCACTTGCATCTCTCGGCCCCGCAAGCCGCCGACTCGCGCGCTCGATGTCGGACGCGCGGACCCAATCCGATCACCAAGCCCCAACTCAACCCCGTGCACACGTACCCACGCCCACCCAAACGCCCACCAAACTCCAACCCAGAGCCCAACTTGGCCAACCCCAAGCCCAAATCCCGTCCTCGACCTCTCCCTCGCCCATGAAACTCCCTCCCTCGAGCTCGATCCCCGACGCGTTCGCGAGCTCTTCGCCCGCGCACATCCCAGATACGGACACGGTCGCGAAAGCGTTGTATGAGAGTCTGACGTCGCTCCTCGGGAAGCGGCCGATTGCGGCTACTTGCGAAGAGGCGGTAGGCGTGGGGAGGGGAAAGGGGAAGAGAGTGAGACCGGGCGCTCCGTCCAATGTACGTCTCCGATCCGATCTGCTTGATTTTATTTTTCATTTTCTTTGTTCGATGATAGGTTCCCTCCCGAAACGCCTCGCACGAAAACGTCCTTCCCCACCGACTCCTCGGCCCACCCCCACCCCCACCGCCGAGGGGGGAACTGGACTTGAGCCTATTCGAAGAACTCGGGATGCAGTCGACGGAGGATAGCATGCAGGTGACGTACGAGGACCCAGGGCAAGCTGAGGAGAAACGTCGGCTGTTAAGGTTGTTGGGCGTGGACGAGGGGGACGAGGTGGGTGCGCCAGGCGCGATCGGTGGGGACGCGGGGCGGAGGACCAAGCGGCTCAAGGTATCTGGATTTTAGAGGCGGGTTAGGGGTGATCTTTAATGGCGGGATTTACGGGGTTTTTTTTTCTTTGATTGTCCCGAGTGTTGGATCGGCTGAGACGATAGGGTTACTGACATGATTGTCATGATGAATAATTCTATTACAGTGGCCAACGGTGCACTTTTTACCCGCAAGACGCGAGATCAATTGAAATCGTGTTGCATTGGACGGTTTGAAAGACGCCCGCACTGCCAGAACTGGGTCACGGGTCACGCCACTTCAGGTACACACGCTGCCAACACACCTTCCAAGACAACTGAAGCGCTTCGAGTCTTACCACGTTAACGTGCATACTGTTCCTACATGAGCGATTACGAACGCGAGAGAAGTAGTAGGCGTTGCCCCAAGAACGTTTTGTAACCTGGCTTACCTCTTCCTAGACCCTGCTATGTCGACTCCGTCCAGGCAAAAGCGAAAGCGCGATGGTAGTCTGGACTCGAGGAAGGAAAATGCACCGAATCGGTTGCGTCCTTTCACGGAGTCGGCCAACCCCTCGAAATCGGATGAGACGATTGCTATGGGGCACAGTGAAGCCGAAGCTTCCGAAGAGGTACAATCTCCAGATCGCCCATCTATTTCTTTATTCCTGATTGTGGTTTCCCCATGTCCCATGTTTTAGACCATCAGCTTCTGTGCCTTGAGGGAAAATGACTTGGAAAAACTTGACGTGGCAAAAGGAATACTGTCGTTCGATGAATCAAAAATGAGTGCCTTGGTGCTGAATGCAAATGTCGGGGAGTATGCCCACACGTTGAAGGACCGGCTCCTGGAAATTTTCGACCAAGTGGATATGGACGTAAGATTGACTGTTCCGCACACATTCAAGTTGTCTTACCTGTCTTATACAGTACGGGCCAGTCGGGCCAAACATGATTCTTCATGCTGTGTTGTTGACGGTGGGCAAGATTATCCGTGCTAATGATTCTACCATGAGAGTTGCAATCTTTCCGGAAATGACGATTGCAGTGGGCGAAAATATGGTCAGATTGGAAAACAACAGTTTTGTGCTCTGGATGACTGGAGATGTCGACTATGCTGTGATAGTGTACCCAGATGTTTTGCAGCACAAGGGTGAGCTACTTGTTGGACTGATCAACAATGACTTTTACTTCCTCCAGATCGACTACTTGGAATCGGTGGCGGGAGGAATTTCGACATCGTATTCAGCCTCTCAGACAAACGTTTTGTCTTTGTCGGGGCCAAATGTTTGCATGCCTCCCTTCGCTCGTATATACCCGAAGCTGTTGGCCAAGCGATTGCAGTGGCCATCCGAACCAAGTCTGCATCACCATTCTTTCATTCTCTTTTTATTAACATGTTTCTAGAGAATCCCATGTTCGCTTTTGTCTTTCTAATGGGTTCACATGGCTGTACTTCATCCTGAAGTGGGAGGAAGACCAATGGGTTTACTATGAGTCAGCCCCACTACAACTGAGCACATCTCTTCTTCCAAGTCCACTTGGGATTGATCAGGTTTCCAAAATTCTTGTCCTCACTCTCGAATGGGTTAGTTTGTCTTGTGCAATCAAGCCCTTGTGGTTTCTGATTTGTGACCTCCAGTTACAACCAACTGTCCAGAAACTACTACGACGTAGAATGGGAAAAATTCAACAACACCCTCGCAGCAACTCTCGCCCACCTCCCAACTCGGGACCCCATCACAACGGAACATGACTTCCAACAGACAGCAAAAACAGTAACGGCCGCTATCCAACACACAATTGAGACCCACGTCCCGATCTCATGCCCCAGTCCCCACTCAAAACGATAGTGGACCAAGGAACTATCCCAAATGAGGGACCAAACCGCTGAGCTCTCCGCCCTATCACATAAAATGAGAAACCTCCCTGACCACCCTTCTCACGAAGCGCACCGAGCTCAACGCAACCGCTACTCTGAAGCCATCAAACAAACCAAACGCGACCATTGGTTTGACTGGCTTGAGAACATCAACAGCAAAGAGATTTGGATAGCAAACAAGTACCTTAATGCTGAACCGTCTGACGGAAGTCCGTCACGAGTACCCACACTCCAATACAAAAACGCCCAAGGCTCCATCCTTAGTGCCTCCACCAACGAAGAAAAAAGCCAGGCGCTCACAACGTCCTTCTTCCCCCCACCGCCAACGATCTCCTCGGTACCCACAAACTACGACTACCCCGACCCACTCCCGGATCCCAACGAGATCACACAGGAGGAGATAATACGCTGCATTACGAACCTAAGCCCAATGAAAGCACCAGGACCAGATGGTATCCGAAACATAGTATTCAAGAAATGTTCACACACCCTGGTTCCACAAATGCTACGCTTATTCCGCACCGTCTTTCTCCTCTGTACGTATTTCGATCCTTGGAGAGAATTCACTACCGTTGTACTTCGCAAACCAGGAAAATCGGACTACACAGTCCCCAAAGCATACCGCCCCATCGCACTTCTTAACACAACAGGGAAGCTACTAACGGCGATCGTGGCCGCCAGACTCACCCACATCATCGAAACCAACCACCTCCTACCCAACACCCACTTTGGCGGCAGACCTGGACGCTCAACTACAGACTCGATTCACCTCCTCGAAGCCACAACAAAAAACGCATGGCGTGCAGGCAAAGTAGCCTCGGCGCTCTTCCTAGACATCGAAGGAGCCTTCCCCAACGCAGTCACTGACCGCCTCCTTCACAACATGCGCAAACGCCATATTCCCCCCTCGCTCGTGAACTTCACAGAACGAGTCCTCCACGGCAGGAGAACCAAACTCTCCCTCAACAATTACCTCTCCGATTGGATCCCAATCACCAACAGCATAGGCCAAGGCGACCCCCTCTCGATGATACTATACATAATATACAACGCTGACCTAATCGAAGTCCCTCGGGGTAAAAACGAGCTCGCTCTAGCCTTCGTAGACGACACCGCCTTCATCGCCATCGGCAAAACATTCGAAGACACTCATGCCATGCTTCTCAACATGCTTCACCGCCCAAACGGAGGGTTCAAATGGTCCACCGACCACAACTCCAAGTTCGAGACCTCCAAATTCGCGCTGGTCAACTTCTCCAGAAATAAGTCCAAAGCGCGCCCCTCCTTGGACATAAACGGAGTCGTCATAAAACCAGCCAACACCCACCGCTTCCTCGGAGTCCTAGTGGACGACGGGCTGCAGTGGCACAAGCAAATCACGTATGCGGTAGGGAGGGGTACTGCATACGTGCTCCAGCTACGTAGAATCTCAATCGCCTCCAAAGGCATCCCACTCACGCTAGCCAGACAACTCTACATCTCAGTCGCGCTACCAAAAATGCTCTATGCCATGGATCTATGGTTCCGACCCATATACAACAGTGACACTCCAACAACAAACAAGGGCTCCATCGGCACCTCAAAAAGACTCGAGAAAGTCCAGTGCCTCGCAGCCCTAACCATCACAGGCGCCCTCCGAACCACAGCAACAGACACGGTCGAAGCCCACGCCAAACTTATCTCCATAGCCCAACGCATACAAATCCACTGCTACCACGCCGCCCTCAGTGTTACGATTCCCTCTTTTCTTCCCTTTTACGCTTGTCTCCTTGTACTCCATAGCCCATCCCAGCGACGCGTTGGACGCTCTTTCCTTTCGGCCGATTATTACCATACCCGTACTCCCTATCCTCCAATCGCCATTTGCACGCTAACCGGCCTCTTTCCATTCACTCCACTTATCGTTTGTCATAGACACTTTGTCATGAACGTTCCATCACGTTCCATGACCTTCTCTTCTCTGCTTATGTCATCCTCCTTCCTCTTAGTATATAAACCCGCCGTTCATGTACTTTTATCTCTCACGCTTGTCTTTCTTGTACATCCACCTGAATCCAAGCGCCCCCTTGTTCTGCCTCCTTAGCCGTGCTAAGGTCCCCTCTCTCCAAGTCTTAGGTCTTCTTCTGATAGACCTCTGTGTTGCTTCGACCGTCGTCGTTGCGCAACACCACTTTGTCCTTCGTCGCCTCAACGCCCTTGAGGTCCCTCGACTCCCTGCGTATCGCAACAGTCGTCCGTCACTAGGAATTCCCTAGGACACTTCGCCCTTCGCCCCCTCGCCCTCGCTTGGTCCTCAGGTATTTCAAGACTACGCTAGTCCCTACCCGGGCCTATCGTAACACTCAGCACATCCCCAATCCCACCCCCTCCATGCCCTCATCCGGCATGCAGCAAAACGCAGCGTTAAAAGCCACCGTTCCTCGCTACACAACCTTGCAGACTGCTTTCGTCTGGACCCGACGCGCATCAAAACTCTCACACCAGCTCACCATCGTACCACAGAGACCGCGCCCTTCACCACCCACATCGCCCAGGACAAAAAGAAATCACTAGCAGAACACAACGCCATCACGAGCGGAACCCGCATCTACACGGATGGCTCAGGTATTGACAGCAATGTCGGCGCCGCAGCAGTACTCTGCACAACAGGACGAGAACCCCATATCACCTGCTACTATCTAGGATCAATCAAAGAGCACACAGTCTACGAAGCAGAAGCCACCAGCCTATTACTGGCCGCCCATATGCTCTACCAGGAAAGGGATATCACGCTCCCAGTAAATATATTCGTCGACAACCAGGCCGCCATCAAATCCGGTGAACTCTTTACCTCGAAATCAGGTCACTATCTGATCAAACGCTTCCGCAGAAAGATAAAGGCAGTCCGTAAAAAGCACGGGTGCAAAAAGAAGGACATCACCGTCCGATGGATCGCAGGACACCGTGACATCGAAGGAAATACTATAGCAGATGAAGAAGCCAAACGCACCGCAACCAACCCATCCACATCCAGCGACCCACCCGACCTCCCCCCCATCCTCCGCGGCAAACTACCACTCAATACATCAGCCCTCCTACAAACCCAAGCACGCATAGAAACCGAACGATGGAAAACCAAATGGGGAACCTCACCCAGGTACGAGCACCTATCATGCCTAGACAGCAAGCTGCTCTCGGGTTCATTCCTGCAGTTATCCTCAGGCCTCACCCGAGCTCAAACCTCGGCGCTCCTCTGGCTACGTAGCAAACACTGCCCCCTAAACCACCACCTCTACCGTATCAAACGCTCACCCACACCTGACTGCGCTGGATGTCCAGGAACCATTGAAACCGTGAAACACTACCTCCTGGACTGCCCTCACTATACGCATGAACGCAGCACACTCATGCATAAGGCGCGCCGACTAGCACTGGATCTACCATCACTCCTAGCCAACGAAAAAATCGTACCTCACCTACTGGAATACGTAGCAGCAACCAAACGACTTAAAACAACCTGCGGTGACATCTCGATAACTTCACGCCGAACCAACTGACGATCATTTAGACAGACCCGACCCCACAGTACAACCAACCAAACAAGGGATCACCTCCTGATGACACAACATCGCCACACCCACACTCGTTGATTGGCAGAGAGGTCGTTGCAACTTGCCGACCATAGGGAGGAGACGATAAAATCAGAAATGGGCAACATAATCTGGACCTCGGGTCCCACCAACCTTACTAATCACATACATACATATACTTAACCTAAAACCAACAGTTGCCCTTTCTCCTTCTATCTTCACGCCGCCCCCTACTTCTACCATACCCGGCCGCTCTCATAGCGGTCCGAGTACATGTTATCCATAGCGACGACAGACCAGATCCCCCCCACCCACATAATTAATCACACAAGGTCACCGCTGATTTAGGGATCTGCTCGTCTAAAACCGTTGGCGGGAACGACAGGACTGGAGGAGGCCCTAAGCCTGCCTTCAGGGCATTCGAGGGATCAGGGATGCGGCGGGGCACAGGTGCCCCTTGTACCTAGCGAGTACTGTCCTACATAGGGTATTGCACCCCACTGGGACATAAATGGATTTTATTAAAATTAAAAAAAAATTAAAAAAAAACCAACTGTCCAAGATTTATGTATATTGTCTCGCATAAATTGATGGAAAATGGCATGTCTGGTACTAGTTATCAGGTTTCAGATCTCGAGCACCAGTTTGTTTTCAAAGAATGAGTGATGCCAGACGCTGTTGGTTTAGTGTCCCAGGCTTTCTCCACCTTCCGAAGTATCGGAAGAGTTAAGTTAAGTTGTCTAATTGTTCTGACAACTGTCTTGAAATAGAAAAAAAAAAGAAGGACGAATACAGAAACGAATGTCTGAGGGATGAGGGAGAGGAATTCAAGCACATTCATATCACAACTGCAATGCAACCAACTCGAGCACCGGGTGACTATCTTTCAACCAATCCTGAATCATCCCTCGGTGTCGGGGGCAATGTCGAGTATCACATCGATATTTCTCACTTGGACATCCAGCGTGTCCGTGGCTAAACAAGAGTCAGGTGACCTCTTTGCACTGTAGTACAAATTGAAAGGCGTACTGAGAATGTCCTTGTGATTCGGAATCCCGATGTTGTTGTCACCAGATTCAATGGCAGCGATGGCGAAAGAAAGGTACAACGTGAAAGCAACGAGCGAGATTGGGGTACGCATGGTGGACAAAAAGTGCAAGGTAGCTGTGTGCGCAGGTCGAGCCTTCGAGGGTGTTTGTCTAAATACGACCCTGCTACTAGAAAAATAACATAAGTGAGCATTTCAATTTGATCAAACTTGTGCACATGTAAGTACACTTCAATAGATTATCAGAGTGGCTCGTTAAGTAACATGGAAGGCGTCCAGGACAACAAGAAGACTGGGGCGACGATGCGTAACGCAAATGATGGACCATGAAAAATTATACGTTCATAAATTTGTCTGTTGTGTGGTTGTGAAAGGGACTCTACGACTCCGGAACATTGACGCGGCACCATGGCATCTAGGAAGACTAGACTAAAACTTTACCCGTCCGTCATTCCTACTGTGATTTTCAGGTCGATGTTGCCTATGTCGACGTCCAGTGAAGAGCCTACCAGCACACTATTTGGCAACCTTGTCTTATAGGTATCTGGCAAAAGTCACCCACCTGGGCTATATGCACTATATTCAAGTTGCCGGGAAAGGATGTCGCCAACATTCGGGACAGCGGCAGAAGCAACAAAGTTGATGTACAATGCAAAGGCAGCAAGAGAGGATGGGATATGCATGATGGATTGACGACGGAACAAGGAAGCCTGTGACTCACGGAGAAATTGAGAATCAGTCGTCAGGATGAGCTTATCTTTATGAGCCCTGAAAAAGCCAAGCACATGCATACCCGAGCTGATTTTTTGCGTCATTTATGAAGGGCACTGTTACTACCCTGAGTAAGTAATATGTCCTCGAAAAGGCCACTGGCGGACTACCTCCACAATGGTCTGGCGACCCTGGTAACGTTCAATTACGATGCGGCAGAACTGCGGCCTGCCGCACGTCACCATGTTCGCGTCAATGCCGCTGTAAAGCCACAAGCGACTAGCATGAACGTGTAAGTACAATGCTGCAAAGTGCTTGCTAATGGGAGGAGACTCACTGACAGGTTATTACGCTTTTTCGCGTCGTTGAGCTTTAACTCGACATGATGGCCCTCCTAATCCATGGGAACACAGACCAGCCTAAGGCGCCAGTACGCACCTTCACCCATGTTACACATCTTCCACACTGCCCCGTCCCAATCTGTGACAAGAGGTCACCCAAGAGTCTCGCTCTTTCTCATCACAAAGCTAAAAGCAGGCATGGTTGATGCACTCAGAACGACTCCGTCGTAACGAAGATTCCATCCATACCTGATACTTGTGTAGCCCAACTTCGCCAGGCTCCTAACGATGTTTGGATCGTTGGTGTAAGTTCGACTACCTGGTCCCCTCCGCTACTGGCTGAAAGACATATTTTCGGTCCATATGTCCGTGGCATGATATTGGCAGCAGAGACTTTTTGGCGGCAATGGGCATCCGTGTTACGTAATCGCGTCGATCTATTAGTATGTGGTGGCACTTGTAATAAACCCACCGTCGAGTTATAGTTCTCACCCTCAGCCATGGCCTTTCCCAGATACCTCAGTTTCAGATAGCATGTCTCTTTATGATCTGCCGCGATCCTTGGATGCTGACATGGATGGTAGCCAGGACCTCGGGAAGGAGGACTACTTGATTTTCGTGTTTGACGACGTGAAACCAGACGTTCCCGTTCCTTGTTACCCTGTCGTCTGGCGGTGCGTGTTTTGGCGTTTGAATTGATAACCGTGCAGCTTACCTACACTTATAGGTCTATACAGTTGCAACCCCAAGGCGAGTGTCGTCGATTACAGTAATCCTTCCGCGTGGATTCTGACAATGACTAAAGGTGAATATACGTTCACGGAAACGTTCCATCTGCAGTAAGCAGGTGACTTTCTCTACCAGAAGCATGGGGTACCAGCCCTGTAGTTTTATATTTGCGACCTGTGGTCTTTACGACGAGGACACGGTCCTGCTACATTCAGCGACCGATGCCCAAGTCAACGGGAAATTCCTTGAAGCCAGGAATATGAGGAACGTACCCCAGGACATGGCCCTCTGTACGTGATTCGTTGGCATCAGCTGTGGGTCTGGGTACTGACTTGCAACCGTCACAGGCTCCGGCACGCCGATCAACCCTCTGAACTCGGATCCCCTCTGGTACATTCCCCAAGTCGGGTGAGTTTTCAGCATCCCTTTTGTTGTAATAAACCAATCAGTGCATCCTTCCAAAGCGCATTCGAGACCGTTCGGGTGGAATTTTCGAGCCGACTTCGAATCTACTGCTCTGCCACGAAGATCAATACGGGGAGAGCTCTATTCACCGAAATCTCCGCGCCGAAGCTTTGGGATCATTCTCTGGACGAGAGAGGCCTTATAAACGACTGGCTCATAGTACGCAACGAGGCCGGTGACCTGGAGATCAGGCCAGATCTAGACAACTAGAACGGCAGACTGAGCAGTGAAATTGGTACGATCTTTATTCTCAGAGGATGTTCTCTGTACAATATTGGAAGGGCACTGCGAATGAATTCGATCGCGATGGATGTCTCAGTGCGATCAAGCCATCGATGGAGAGCTTGTCACATCTAGATACAGTGACTCATCTCCTGTCTCGTGCTCATTTCGCTCGTCGATCGGGGAACATGATTCCTACACAACCTCCTCGATCCGGCCCCCACCAGGTTCGTCCCCCTTGACCCTCACCGGTAACCCCGCAAACCTCGTCCGGAGCGCTTCGTACTTTCTCCTCTGCACCACCGACACGCTCGGCCCAACCTTGTCCACCGCGCGCACGAAATCCGTCGCCACAACTACTACCCTCGGTTTCTCGCCCCCACGTTCATGTCCACCCTCGCCCCCCACATCCTCCATCTCCTCGAGCGACCCCAACACGCGCCTCAACGCGATCACCCCCGCCTCTCTCACCACGGCCGCCAAGTCCGCACCACTGTGCCCTTCACACCGCTCCATCACCAACCGCTCCACTCCCTGTCTCACGTCCTCTTCCCCTTCCCCACCTCCATCCCCTTTGTCCAACGGGACCTTCTTCATCAACGTCCGCAGAATCTCGACGCGCTCCGAGGATGTCGGTAAATCGACGTACAAGAGCTTATCGAGCCGCCCCGGGCGCACCATCGCAGGATCGATCATGTCCGGTCGGTTCGTCGCACCAATGACGTATACGGATTTACGTGCGTCGAGGCCATCGAGTTCTGTGAGGAGCGTGTTGACGACGCGGGCGGACGAGTCGGACTATCATCGAGGCGCGGTTAACAATGGGGGGATGGTATGGAGGATAGACAAGGGACGTACCAGACTGTCGTCCCGCCTCGGTACCAACGCATCGAGCTCGTCGAAAAAGACGACACACGGCGACGACGCGCGCGCGCGCGAAAACACCTGTCTGACTGCTCGTTCGCTCTCACCGACGTACTACCCGAGTACAATGATCATCAGTCACCGTTCACCCTCGCCCAACGACACCCACCTTGTTCAACAACTCTGGGCCCTTGACGCTAATGAAATTCGCTCTCGACTCGTTGGCCACTGCCTTGGCAAGCAAGGTTTTGCCACACCCTGGAGGACCCCACAACAACACGCCACAGGCGGCTTCAATGCCCACTGCACTAAACAACTCGGGTCGGCGTATCGGCTGGACGATCGCCATCTGAAGCTCTTCGCGTATGCCATGCAGCGCGCCAATGTCGGACCACGTGACATCTGGGACCGTTGTGAAGCCTTCTCGTTTCGAGGAAGGCTGGACTTGGGAGAGGGCAGCGCGAAAATCGGAGGACGTGATACATAGAGGTGCGAGTTGAGATTCCGTCAGCGGAGACGGATGTGCAGACAGAAAATGCGCAATGGAACTCGATGAGAGCTGGTTGACGAGCGATGCGAACGGTCGGCCGGGGTATGAAGGTAGGGGTGCTTCTGTCGTCGGCGTGTGCGGCGTGGAATCGACAAGCATCGAGGCATCGCCATTGTCAGTCGTCAGTTCTGGAAGAACCAGGGTCCCCTCGGAGAGTTCTTTAAATATTCGTTTCACGGCAATAACGCCCGCTGCTCCTGTCAGTGCCGACAAATCCGCACCAACATATCCCGGCGTCACTTTGGCGAGGGATGTATAGTCAAAGTCACCCTCAAGTCGAAGCTTGGCGCAAAGCACACGAAGTATCCTGTGTTTGCCCATGTGAGAAAACGGCAAGATGAGGAGCGAGGAGCGGAATAACAAACTTGTTCCGTGCGTCCTCGTCGGGAACGCCCATACTTATCTCGTGATCGAATCGACCAGCACGACGCAGTGCAGCGTCCAAAGAATCGGGACGATTCGTAGCACCAATAACGATTACGGGCTTATTTTCCGTCTTTTCCCAAGACATGTCTTGTGCACAGTTATTCATGTTTTTCTGGTTGAGCAGTCTGACACCCACCATCCATGCATGTCAAGAACTGAGCCACGATCCGTCGTTCCATTTCCCTTTGTGCGCTCTCCCGTTTCGGAGTGATTGCGTCTATTTCGTCGATGAACAATAGACATGGTGCGACGCGCTAAGCGGCACGGTGTCAGAATGCATTCATCAATGATACACGCAGGGCCTACCTTGGCTTCCTCAAAGGTATCCCTCAGTGTCTTTTCCGACTCGCCAGACATTCCCGACACGATCGACGGAGCGGATATGCTTATAAAGGGCATGTCGAGCTCCTACAATATTATTAAACGTCATCACGCCCCAACGATCACCAACTCGGACATACCCCAGCAATAGCGTTCGCCAGCAGCGTCTTTCCACACCCAGGCGGACCGTGCAACAGCACCCCACGCGGGGGCTGTACCCCCGTATGCAAGTAAATCTCGGGATGACACAACGGCATTGCGACGAGCTCGAGCATTTTTTCGACGCAGGATTCGACGCCGCCGAGGTCAGAAAGGCGCGTCGTGGGTGGGTCGTATGATTTGGATGTACTGGTGCCTGTGCGGGGTCGTTTAGTCCCATCGTTTTCCCCCGCACTACGGCGCAGCTTGCGTTTCGATGAAGGAGGGCGAGCATCTGCGGGAGTAGGTTTTGATTGTGGGTCGACTTCCGTGCCCGTCGACGGCTCGGCTTCCGCGAGTTCCTCGTCGGCGCCAAGTGAGTTGGTCAAGCTCGTCGTTGGCGGTGTCGCGGGAGCGTTGAGGTTGAGCCTGGCCTTGCGATGGGCAGACCAGAGACCCTGCATGGATCGGTTGAGCGCGTTGGAACCCTGTCTGAAGGTTGTGTGGTCATGAATGGACTTTTGGATCGTTGCAGACGCACGTCCATGCCTCGGTTTTGGTTGGGCCTCCGAGTCGGAATATACCGACGGCTAGCGTTTGATACTACATAGCACTAGTAGTAGAAATCTAGGACTAGCTTATCTCTACTAATCTACAATTTTACCATGTCTTCACAGGCTCATGTAGACGAGCAGACGCCGTTATTACAGACTCGGGTAAATAAGGGCAGGACACCATTGCCATGGCGTCAGTTTTCCATAATCTTGTTCATTCAATTCGCCGAGGCGCTCGCCTACCATATCATCGATCCTTTTACCCCGCAGGTTTGTTCGGGTCCCGTACGGCCTCGTACATTCTCATTCCTTCCAAGCTGATCCGTGACATTGGCATTACGAATGGCGACGAGACCCGAGTTGGATATTATGTGGGATTGCTGGTGCGTTCGATAGTTCTCGTTCGATTCCGTTGGGTTTGCATGAACGTGTCCCTGCAGCAATCGTTATTTTTCGCAATGCAGGCCCTCACTGTAATGCATTGGAGCCGTGTTTCGGACTATATCGGTCGGAAGCCTGTCCTCTTGATCAGCCTACTCAGCTTGTCGGTTTCGATGTACTGTTTTGGCCTGTCGAAGACCTTTTGGGGATTGGTATTGAGGTGGTTTACTCTCACCACGCCTTTTCTTCTTCAAGACTCACGTTTGTTAGTCGTTGTCTGGACGGGGCACTAAATGGAAACATAGGTGTTATTAAAAGCATGGTGGTGGAGATCACGGATTCGACAAGTCTCGCACAGGCCTATGCGTTTATGCCTATAGCGTCCTCCAGCGGCTCTACCCTCGGGTTAGTCATTTACTGTAAATCTTCGCTCTGTTGCTCATTCGGGTGCACATCGTAGCCCTTATATCGGTGGATCGTTAGCGAAGCCCGTCGATCGCTTTCCGGGCGTTTTTGGAAGTTGGGAGTTCTTCAAGACGTATCCATATTTCTTGGCGTGTGCCATTCCCGGAACGCTGTCCGCTTGTGCATTGCTCGTCACCTTTTTGTTCTTGAAAGAGGTCACTCTGTTGTGCGCTGGTTTCGTCAACGCCTAACTGAAACCACCAGACTCTTCCTCACCGCCCCTCACTCAGTCAATTCATCAAAGGCAAGTTTAGCAACGGAACTACCACAAGAAGTATACCCCCTGCCTGCGAAATGCAGGAGAATGAGATTACAGAAGAACCCCGAATGGAGGAAGACAGGCCGCTATCATTGCGCGAGGTCTTGATACCGCGTGTGCTCATCGTAGCAGGGAACTACGCTACCCTCTCTCTAGCAGATATCGGATTCCGGGCCATACAGCCGCTTTTCTATGCTACACCGATAGAGCTCGGTGGGCTTGGTCTTGATCCATCACATATCGGCAACGTTCTCTCCATCTACGGCATGGTGAACGGATTGTTCCAGATCTTCTTCTTTGCGGATTTGCATGATCGATTCGGATCCAAGGTTATTTTTTCTGTTGCTGTCGCTTCCGGCATTCCCGCAGTTCTTACTTTCCCGTTGATCAACGGTCTCGCTCGAACCCAGGGACTGAGCTGGATGGTTTGGTCCGTGGTTGGGGTGCAGCTTGTCCTCGCGCTAGTATTGAACCTTGGGTTCTGTAAGCTACCTGTTTCGTTCATCCTGACCCTGCACAGCTGATCGATCGTCTATAGCTTGCATCTTTATCTATGTCGCAGCAGCCTCTCCCAATCGCGCTTCTCTCGGAGCGACCAATGGTGTCGCCCAGCTTCATGCTTCGTTCATGCGCGCCATCGGACCGGCCTCGGCTACATCCATGTTTTCAATTTCTATCAGAACCCCCGAGAACGCATGGTTCGTTTACTATTATCTCCTGGCGCTCTTTTTTGTTGGTATTATTGCCTCGCTGTTACTCCCACGAAAGCTCTGGGATCATTCGTCAGATTAAGCTCTCGACCTGCTTTAGTGTGTTATACCAACTCTGGATGTATCAGCACTTGTAACTTGAGTACCATCCATGTCTCATATTACTATATAAAACAGAAGACGTCTTGTTTTACAGCCATCCACGAGTTTGCAGAAATGGACACGGATAGATACTATGTCACTGGCACCTTACTGCGTGTTTGGCTCTTGGCACCACCAAGTTCCTGCGAACTAAATGAAGGTAGTCCCTCAAGCCTAGTAGTCGATCTTGCGTCTCCCATCCATCCCTGTTCGGGCATTACTTCGGCGTATGTAGCTATCGTTTATATCGACACTACGAATATTCATGACCAGGCATTCGTGAATCCATCTCAAGTCACGCAATTTGTATGGCCCATCTCCCGTGCCCATCTCAGATCAGTGGTCCAATCAGACCGTCCGTGTTTCAACACGCCCTCAAACGCTCGCACGCTTTGACGATCTGCTCATCGTCCACAATTGAAACTGAAAACGAAACGATCCATCCAACCCCGTGATCTCTCTTATTCTGGAGGTAATCAGCTTTTTACCTTCAGGAAGAAACCCTTGATTTGATCGAGTGTACCACGGAACGGGTTTGACATGCCGTCACGTGACCAAATACTCGTAGTGAAACCGCGAGGACTGCGTCGTCGTCGACGTTGTGACTGCAGTTTCGTCGTCATAGGTGTGATAATGGTCGTATCACCGCGTCGTCATGGATGCGGTGGTGGTCCTTTCAACAACTTTTCGGATATTATCGTTGCGTGCGTGAACTTGACCAAATAAATATCAACATACCAGTCGGGCCGTGACCTCCGCCAACTTTTTATCGATGGCGGGAGATTACGGCGAGACCCGTAGTAACGAAGGAGCTGAAACGATTGACAGTCCCATTCCACCCTTTCTAATGCCCAGCTGGACGTTGGTCAATACCCACCCGACCCAAGGACGCACGTTCCAGCGCCCTCTGGGCGCAAGTGAACTTGGTTTCTACTGGGACGGTGTCTTCAACGGCACCACAGATAGCTTACAGTATTTCCATCTCCGTCTCTCCAACGGTGCCCGAGATGCGCGATTGTTCTCCGAGGACAACATCGCGAGCGCGTGGGTCTCTACCAAGAGGCGATACCCGCTCTCAGGAGCCGTCGTGCAAGGTGCCGCTTCCGACTCGCAAACAAGTCATGGTGATGATGGCGGTAGGACTCGGAACACCAGCATGGACCTTATTTCAGAATTCCGTTTTGTCGTCCGGGAACACGATCTCGCCATCGTTCGTCCGAGCGAAATCGTCTTTGGGCGGGTGACTAGCGCAGAGGATGCGCAGCAGCGCATAACTGCGATCTTGGATGGCCCGCGTCCCCTCTCGGACGAGCTACTGGTGCGGTTATATGTCTTCCGAGAATCCGAATCCGAGAGCGCGGGCGGCCTCCACTTGATGATATTGGTAGCACATTGCGTGACGGACGGGATGGCAAACAGAACGTTTGCGCGGTGTTTGTTGGATACACTGGCGAGGGGCAAAGGGTCCGATCCTGCTCAGATTTCATTGGAAGAGAGGCTGGAGATGGCGATCCCGTCTGAAGAGCTCGAGCCTGTACGTCCGTCCTTGCTCAGTCCGGCCGTGCGACGGTGGCGAAGGGCTGCCGCGGCTGTGATACTCAATTTGAGGATAGCGGAGTTGCAGGTGGGAATATCGTTCTTGGAATTTTCTTGCGTACGCAATGATCGTCCATTGAAGGGTGGATATACACTTCCGTGTCGCCTCACACCCTCAACGCCGTGGATCCCTGCGCAGTCCCGCCTCGTCTCCGCCTTGCTCACAGCTACAGAAACGACTGCCGTGATCGTTAATTGTCGTCAGTACGGGATCACGTTTGGAAGTGCCTACCTCATACTCGCACAAGTCGCGATGACCCGGGTACTCTATCGACGATACCTGTACGGCGAGATCTCAGAGGAAGAATGGGCGTATCGAAAGCGGCAGCCGTATATCACTGTCAGTCCGCTAAACCGTCGCCCATATCTAGACAAGACGTGGTTCGAGAACGGTGGTGCGGGTGAATTCATGATGTCCATCGGTATATTCTTTGGTCTGACGCCGTTCATGACGATCGGGGAGACGGAAGGCGGGAAGTACCGGCACGTTGCGAGTCTGTCGGGTGGTTCGCCGCCGTTCTCGGAGCTGCTCTCGTTTGGCCGGTTCTTGCATCGAGTTCGGTTGGTCAAGAAGCAGATGAATACATTCTTTGGCCATCCCTTGTTCAACGAGATCATGCACGCCCAAGGTATTTGGCGCCTCGAGGACACACGTTCTACCGCTTTGCGATGGACACAGCGCCACAAGACCAGCGATAAGACGCATGGGAACAAGTTGGATTCAGACAAAGTCATGGCAGTGACGGAAATGCCCGTGGTCTTGGCGCACGGAGGGTCTAGCCTTGGTAACGTGCGTCAGGCGACCGTCATCCAACAATAATCACTCGCTTACCCTTGTCATTTGGCCAGGTGGATTTGATGACCCCGACAGAATACCCCTTACCACCTACCCATCCACTCTCGCCTGACTCTTCCAAACCACACCCATTCAAAGCAGGCTATGTCACCCCTCCCTCTCCCTCTGCATCCGGGCTTAAAGCTAACACAACACCTAAAGTGACAGTGGAGAAATCCAGTGTGCATCTCCACACACGTCCAGGGGAACTTTATCTTGGGGCAGCTACCTCACGTGGGCAAATGAGCATGTATGTTCATTATGATGGAAATGTGTTCGAGGAAGAGGTCGTGAAGGAGTGGTTGGACGAGGTGAGGGAGGCGGTATTGTGGTACCTTTGTAACGTGGGCTCAGCAGAGTCTGGGCACCGACCCAATTAGTTGCGACCAAAACAAAATAACATGTCGATGTACAAGTACACCGACGATTCATAGAGCGTGATGAGATTCAGCTCCTAAACTGCCAAAACTAAATCGTACCTCAGCCTTGCTTAAGTGTAAAAGAACTTTGAATTACCGTTGGTCTCCCTTTTCTCGTGGGTCCTTCGTCAAGACTCTCCGTCTGGACCACCCGACTCCGTCATCAAAAATGTTGTATTTACATGCCGGGCCTCATTTTTGCGCTGAATTGACACCGGCACAAGGACGGCACTGTGTGCTAAGCAATTCAGAACCTTTTGTTGTGGTTTGTGGGGAGCGCGGACAGCGTCCGACAAAGAACGTAAATGTCGATGTAACGGATCAGCGTTCTCCAACAGAGAGGCCACTCGGAATTAGCCCTGCCAATGAACAGCCGACATTATGTACCAGACATCGTTGACCGTCGCACAACTCAAAGACGACTCTCTTCGCCAAAAATGACTTTGGTGCGCATGAAAATTACACCGAGGCGCTCACAATCTATGACCAGAACGCAGCCCTTGCTGCTAATTGCTCCACATGCAGTTTCAAGACGGGCATGTGAGTACCTCCCTCCGAGTGGGCGCAGGGCTGTCGCATCAACGAATTGTTTATCGTCAGCGACGGTATGAGGCCGGAAAACATGGAGCGTGAACTTTAGAGAGCGTGGAAGCGATTCGATGGTTGGCACTCGAAAGGCTGAAGAAAGTTGAATGCTGGAATGAAGTTCATCCGGCCCCTTCCGTCGTCCTCGGTTCGTTCGCCTGTACAGTAAACTCTCGAACCTTTTTCCTGAAACCACCGCCAGTGCACGGATCATGCGTGTCGTTTTCGAATCCGAACCCAGACAAGCGCAGCGCGTTGCTGTCGAAATATACAAGCAGGTTCCCGAACTGCTTAATTGGAGACGCAAGGAGACATGTGTCCAAGGATGATAGCGTATAGTTTTCTAATGTTCATCGGCTACCTCACGATACGTTTACTGGGACACAGCTCACGTACTGTCAGGCCCTTGCCGAAGGTCCCACCGCGGGTAAAAATGCCCCTCTTCGAAACAGCAAAAGGAGTCCTAGAAGACATACAAAAGGAAGCTGAGAAATCCTATTCTTCTCAGCCCGTCGATTCAGAATTTCCCCCGTGTTGCCATGTATGTCCGGCTTCGCATGCACATTTGTCAGCTGTTGGTTTGACGTGGGTACTGATGCTTACCTTGACCATGATTGTACAGCGGACTTGGATATTACTTTGTCCGTATGGCACACACAAGCGATAAACCGACCAAGAGAAAGCCGTTCTATCTCCTGACCACCCAAGAGTACTTCAATGCTGCCTAGGCACTTCTGGTGGTCGACGAAGAGTATTTAATATGAACCCATGAGAAAGATACAAGTACGCGCTTATTCGAGTTGAAAAATACAACATAACTGGATCTTAGATGTGAAAAACCTCCCGACCTGAAGAAGAATGCGTGATTGGTCAATGAGAAGCTGACCCAGTCATAAAAGAAGTAGAAGAAAAGTATGTCAAGTGTCCACTAGAACTTGCAACGGAAAAAGAAATGGCGTCACACGAGCAAATGGGTCAACACTCTCGCAAGGACCGTCGTCGCGTCCGTGAGGTCCGTGGGAATATTTGTTCTCTGGGTGTTCTTGCTTGGCAAGGGCGGCAGCTTCAGCAAAGCCCAAGCTGAGGTATTACGTGGCGAAAGAGACAAGCAAAGATGGGATGCACATGATGGACCCACGCTCAAGTGTGGGGGGCCCGGGAGATTTCTCGCCCCACGAGACTGGCGCAGAAACAGGGGAGAATTCACCGCAGCATCGCGTTTGATCCCTTTATATTCGAGACCCTGAGGCATGTCACCGGATTCCAAAACAAAAGGTCTTGTCACCCATAAAGAGACCAAAGCGCCGGCTATAAGAACAGGCTGCGGCTGCACTGAGCGCTGCCACGACTCAACGTTTTTGAAAGGTCTCCGAATTGGCACGATTTGTGAAAGCTGTTGATCGGTTGACCGCTCACAAATGGCTTTGGTCAATAGTCCATGAAAGATACAGCACGTGAAGTTTGAACAGCCCGGCTGGGCGGGGCGGCACGGCCCTACGCGTGCTTGGAATTGCGACCGAGGTTCATGCATGGCATCGCTTCAAGTTGTTACGACAGCAGGCTTGAGAGGTATTTATCGGCTAGAGGAGCGGAGTACCCTGACTCAAAACGATGAGCCTCTCAGACTCATGGCATGTCTCAACCGGATATTGTCCACCATAGGGCGAACAACTTACCAAGTCGCAACTGTATAGTCACGGAAAGAAAAACACCCGGGGGCATCGCCCTTCAAAGGCGGGGCCTCGTCCGAGCCACTATATCCATAAGATAGCACGTGACTCAAACACTGTACAAAGTGCAGCAACCTAGGCGGCGCGCGTTTGACAATCACATGCAGACAACATCAATATCAACAAGCACATGCCTCCAGATCGTGCTGCGGCATCTGACCAAGTGAAGATCTGCAAACTGCACGCCGTACGAATCTGGTCTCCGGTTTCGGCCTTGGTGAAGTGCGATGTCGAGGTAGCCAAATTTGGGAGGTACTATCCTGTCGCTCTCGACTTTCTAAAAAGCACACAGATTGAGCATGCGATGGTGCCACAGACGAAAGACGTATATCGAGCTCACCGCGAAGAATTTTGCGTAGGCCACCATGATATGCTGCCCCAGTACAAATCGGGTCAACGGTTCGCCATTTGCTGAGACCGCGCGAAGCTTGAATCGAAGTCGCTCATATCCAGGCCACTAGAAAACACACGATCATCGCAATCAGCATCGATACAAGCAAATTCCGATTAGCATTTACAGCGACGATAATGAACAGATCGCGCCCATGAAATTCTTCCAGGACGATGTCATGCGCACCCTCCAAATTGGAAGAACATGCAGGTCCACAAAACTTGCCAATATGGACACCTATGTTACGATATTATCAGCGCCGACATCTTCAACTGCATTGGAAACATACCTGGCGAAGGACCCGCCTGAACCGGATCCTTGAATACGACCTCGGACTGCGCACTCTCGAACATCGCGATCGAGTACGAGACGTTCACCGGCACCGACAATGCCCATAATTTTTCCGGGTCGAGGGCCAACTTCTCAGCGACAGTGGTCCGTATACCGATAGGTCCTCGCATGTCGTCCGGGATATTCAAGAGCGTATCCAGTTGTTTGCGCAACATGGTTCTGGGATCCGTCTTTTCAATGGCGCTTTCCTGCCTGTCGTAGTACCTTCGTAAAAGTTCACCAGGAGACAGCTTTGCAAACGGAGGGACCGGCCCCGGCCCGGGCGGCAATATGTGAAGGTCGGACGGTCGTACTGTAGTAAGTGGGGACCAAAGGCTCGAGGGATTGCAAAACATGATGGGGTAGAAAACGAAGATGGTGACAATCGAGCGTGTCCATTCGTGTCGAGGACGGACAGACTTTATACATCGCGCGCTGTCAAAGCCGTCTATTATCGCGGATCTACGAAAGAGATGGTCAATAGTCGACAGGATGAGTGTGTGGAAGAGCCTATTGTGTGGTGGCGGGGACCACAGAGAGGTCTTGTGGAGTTCAAAACAACACAAGAACAGCCACAGTGCTGGTAGTCCAAATACGGGCAAGCACTCGTCGCGAGAGAATAAGTCAGCTGGTCTTCAGACTGTCACCACCTGTGCTTGACCAAAGGGAAACCAACGAGCTAAGAAAAACAGCTATATTTTTCACAGTGTTAATGGTGGTGGTCATTATGCCAATTACGACAACGGCGTGTGGATATGCAAAAAAAGTCCGAGTGCCGACGTCCGCGAGGTCAAGTAAGGTTGGTGGTCGGCGCAACTCACAGATCAAGGAATCGAAACGGCTCTTATTTCCGCCGTCCATTCCCCGCGGCTCGTATTCCTCACTGTGATAAGATGCAGCTGTTCGAATTTGATTCCAGGAGACGACGACCCTTGGCGTGGTGAAGAAATCGTGTAGGGTCCAGGTTGCGCAGGGAAGATAGCGTGTGACGTTATCTGCTGCATGTATTTGGAGGGGTGAGTGAGGCATGGCAGACACAGAAAGGGGTAGAATCCGTACATAGAAGAATTCGGCAAATGCCAAGGAGACCTCGTAACCCAATTGTCCACGGGTTATCGGCTTCCCATCCGTGCCGAAAGCAGATATCATCTTCGCAAACGGTGGGTAGTGGGGCCACTAGTAAGGGATGAAATTCTAAATGGGCCGCGTCACGATCGGGCTCGAATACGCACGAGTATGTTGAGCCGCAGATTGGTAATACCGAATCCGTCGAGCACAGGTTGATTGGGACTCTCAAGACCGGACACATTGCCATGCAAGAGGTCCGACATTGGTATCCCTGTGGCGAATCTCTTAATATGCGAGATCAAACGAACACGTGAGAACATACCGTATATCTCGACGCCAATTCCCCAGTCGGAACATCGAAAATCGACGACCAGGCCGGTTCCGCTCATCTTGTTGTCCACGGCAAGCAGTGGAATATGTAGGATACCATCCAACTGTGGTCTGACGGGAAGAGAATACGTTTGTACCGATGGATGCCGAGGGTGCCCACGTGGTGTTCCGTTTTGCGATGGCTGCGCAGAATTTGATATAGCTCGAGGCCATCCGGATGAAGGGCGTACGCTTCCAAAGATTTCATCAAGCGGCCGGTGGTCTGCACAGGTAATCTTGTCGCTCGACGAAGGAATGTATCGGTCCGACTCGTTCGTGTAACCTATCTTCATGGGACTTGCACCGTGTAAACCAGCGAGTGAGCTGCTATGTTGGGTATGTGAACCATGACCAGTGACAAAGTCTATCGAGGGACGGGAGAGCGTCGTCCTGCTGGAATCTGAACCTACATAGCCGTGCCCTGGATGGGTTTGGTCCGGCATGTGGTGAAGATGTGATGGCTGAGAAACGTGGTGTCGTGGAGCGCTGGAAGCTGGGAGGTAGTGATAATTCAGCTGCGAAAAGGGGTCCATGATGGGGGATGGTTGGCAGAAGGCTAATGAGGGATGGGGAGAGTACCGCGGAGAGTGGCTGACAGAAATGTATAAGTACCTTTACGGCCAGTCTGGAATCACGGGCAGAGGACGGTGATCGAGTCAATGGCCGTCTGTGGCACAATAGCCGACAAACCAATGGATACGACACGGCGAGAACAAAAGGGAGAAAGGTGCTTGACAATGATTCGACTACAGCAACAGGGCGGAGGTCGGAGGGATCCTAGTTTGGCCTGGGCGAACTTGAATGGCGAGGAACGTAAAGGAGCCCGAGTCTCAGACTGACGGCGCTATAATGCTGTTCTCTGGGTGAAGTACGTGAAGCGCAAGAAGCAAGCTCGAGAGCGCACCTGTGTTGGCATTTGCTTCTGGCTGATTGGCATGCTGCTGCAAATGGCGCAACTTGGTGGAACTAGGTCGGCGAGATCCTGGCTCATCCCTGCGTCGTTTCCGTCAGTGGCAAATGGGTGACACGGGTTACCGACTGACACCCACAGAAATGATGTCGTAACGGAACCCAAACGTCAATTTTCGCCCTAACCATCCAGCTCCACGAACACGAGCAGGTCCGAAAAGGCCATCTATTACGCACAGGCGCCGGGCGATCATTGATTCCGACTGTGTAAACCGTTGATTCGGTACGTCGTGGACCTCTTTTTTTTTCGACGTAAACTTTTGAGCGTGTTGGAAACGGCGGTCGGCAAAGAGTCAGGTCCCAGTGGCATCATCTTGCTTATTGCCGCAGAGTCGAACTTGCAAAGGAACTTGCGAAGGCCGGCCCCGTGCGACTCAGTTTCACGCGCTCAATCCACTCTCCTCCGATTTGGTTAGCGAACCTGAGTGGCCTGGCAGGCTGAGGCACCTTTCCGAGTCAGGCCGTCACTGCCCGCATGCAACTCCGAGCGAGTCATCGTGTCCGCTACGGTGAGAGTAATTCGACAAAGGCTTGGAATTTAGGCTAAATATTGAGATCAGGCGCGCGCGGACCAAAGCCAGGCTACTCGCTAGCGTCGCGACTTGCCGTGGATCTTCTACTTCTCTTTGGTTGCCACGGTCGTGGGTGAATCGATGAAGCTCCAAATCCAGGGCTTCCCAACGGAGGGACGTTGAATGCGAGTTCGATCAAACTGTGGGTTTCTGGTGTTCCTGATAATAGTACGTGGTTTCAGTCCTGAGGGTGTACCGCACCAATCGCCCCTGTCTTGTTATCTAATGCTCATGTACATCAGGCTGGCTCAACCTCCTGATTCCTTCATCAAAGTGCTGAAAGTACTTATTGTTTGCGGCACCCCCGACTTCTTCAGGCACATATGAGGATGTAGTGGCACAATCTCCATCCATGCCGGATTTAAAGGCGGACTTGTCAGGGCGGAAACCATTCCGTTTTTCGGTCGGATCATCACCCCAGTCTGTGCTCTGGCTATTTACATCACTCCAGCTGTCTATATTGGCGCACTCGTGTTCAACAAGCTTCGGCGACCTGAATATACGTCACAGCTCGCACTCACAGATGAGATCGCAGGCATTCGATTGGATTCGGCGTTGAAAGCAGTATTGCGAGCGGGTTCCTGTGTCTCGGGGTTTGTGCTGCGGATCCTGGAGGATAGTCCATTCTATCACTTGGGGGAACAATGGCACGCCGTAAGAGTACGTATACTTTCCGAAACACTATCCGTTTGATGTTTCAGCTTTTCCTTGTAGCATCCAGACAGGACCATACGCGTGGGTGTCACCTATTGTACGCGCGAGTTCCTGTTTGGTTCATCGGAAAGCCATCCAGCCTATGTGT
>JBBPTZ010000183.1:0-35032 GCA_038094315.1 Phylloporus cf. tubipes | reverse complement strand
GACTCCATTTGCATGTGAAACTTACTTAGAGTCTCGGGTATGCCCGGACTATAAAAGGGTGTCTTATGCATTTTGAAATCATCTTCCATTCTCCCTCTTACGACGGTCCTAAGCCTTCCGGACCCTCTTCTCTCTACCCAGCTCGTAGGCAAGAGATCCTACTGACATCAGCAACTTTGCATATGACTATCTGCCCTAGTACCGGCCGGACCTTTGTGGAAGAGTCCTACACTAGCCTCTAAAGCTTGAGGAGTGCACGGACAGCAGGTGCGAGCTCACCTGGTTGGGGAACGACTCCTAAGCATCATCCTTCTACTTTTGTTCTCTTCTGCTACCCTTGGAACGAATCTTTCGTACCCTTCTGCCTTAACCCTTGCTACTGACCAGGTCAGACTACCCTTTTTTATCCACCCACAGGACCTAGGTGTTTTCTACAGCATCATGGAAGGAGGGGGTACAGAGATAGAGGAGGGATCAGTGGGAGCATAGAATATGGGAGTGGGGATGGGAAGCAGCAGTGGTGAAGGGGTAAGTGTGGAGCGGATGTAGCAGGTATGTTTCTCAGGAGACATATATAAAAAGATATAACAGAAGGTGGTGTAAATGTCACAAGCAGGAATTTGTTCTATGAAGTTGGCAAAACCATGAAGGTGAAGTAAAGTGAGGATGCAAGTGGGGGTGTTATTGATGAGATGCATGGGAGTGCCAAAAACAGCAGGGAGGTCACTTGGAATGGCTTGACCATGGTACATCTGAGTGGTGAACACATCTAGGAAGAGACAAACTAGTTCCTGGGAGACCTCATCTAGTATGAAAAGGGGTAGGTGTTCCACAATACCAAGGAGATGGCTATCAGTGAGTACTGCAGTGTAGAGGAGGTGTAAAATGCGGACTGGCAAGTGGGCTGGAAAGACTGGATGCATGCAGATGGGCAAGGCAAGGTGAGAAGAGTCAGAGGAGATGGAGGAGGATGAGGACATGGTGTAAGGGCATACACGAGTGGGGGTTAATCAAAGGGTATGTTCTAAGACAGGTTCTAAGATCATTTATAAGCGGAGAGGATGTCAGGGGTGTGGCAGAGATTAGACTTGGGTTCCTGGGTGTTTTCTGATGATGGATAGCTTTTCCATGCCATCAAGTACTTGTGGTGTCCTGGTGCACTCCGATGAGACATGATCTTGTCAACCTTGTACTTTTCTTCTGATCCGATTAGATCCAGTGGCAGGCAGGGAAAGTTTGGGCTGAATGTGGGGGTTTTGCAAAAGGATGACAAAAGGGAGGCATGGAAGACATCATGAATTTTCCAAGTGGGCAGCAACTGGAGGCAGTATATGAGTGGAGATAGTACCTGTTCGATTTCAAATGGGCACAAGTGTTTGGAAGCGAGTTTCCAGGAGGGGTAATCAATGCGGAGATTAGAGGCTTCTAACCAGATCTTATCTCTGACTTTCCAGAGGGAGAAGTGTTGGGTGGTGCACTCAGCCATGATCTGATGGGTGGAATTATGTGCAGCCAGTGCTTTATTACAAGCCTTATCAAGAAGTGTGAAATGTCTTTCCAGGGCAGGAATGAAAGTCTTTCTGAAAGGGGAATAGGAGCAGGGTTCATAGCCTAGGAGGAGGGAGAACAGGGAGACTTTGGTGGAACTGTGGGGCATGGAGTTATGGTGGAACTCAGCAGTGGTGAGGAGATCAGGCCATGTCATGGGGTTGTTACCACAAAAGATTTGTAGATATGTTTCAACTTCTTGATTAGTTCATTCCCTCTGGCTGTTAGTCTGGGGATGGTAGGCTGTGGAGAGACGGACATCATAGTGTAGGAGGCATGCTAGTTCCTTGGCAAATGTGAAAGCAAACTGCAGGCCACAGTCAGATATGATGGAGTTGTGAAGTCTGAAGCATTTAAATACATGGAGGAAAAAGAGAGTGGCTATCCCCTGGGCATCAATGGATTTGGAACAAGCACATAAAATTACCCCCTTTGAAAGGCCTTGGTCAACCATGACCAATAAGGAATCATGTCCTTTGGCAAGAGGGAGGTCTGTGATGAGATCCATAAACAGCTGTTTAAATGGAAGGGTGATGGTGGAGACAATGGGAGATAGGGGAGGCACAGTGGGATGGGTATTGACTTTCATGGACTGGCAAATTGTGCAGCCGGCGACAAAGGAGTTGACAAATGTGGCAAGTCCAGGCCACCAGTAGTTGCGTTCAACAAGTGTCTTGGTGTGGAAGCAGCCTACATGGCCCATGGTGGGGGATTTGTGTAGTGCATGAAGGAGAGTGGAGCAATTGGCAGGGGGAACATACATGCAACCTTTGTAGTATAGGTGCCCAGTATTGAAAGTCCAGTTCTCAAGGGCAGAGCAGGGGAAGAAAGGGGAGCCTTCTTGGACACTTTGGATGGCCTTGAGTACAAGAGAGTCAGACTGTGAGAAAGACAGGATATGGTGGGTGAGTGTGAGATCTAGCACATTGAATACTATGGGGTCAGGAATGATGGAGGCATCATTGTTGTTAGAGGAGGTGTCAACAAGGTCTTTCTGAGACAGAGCATCAGCAGGGCCCATCTTGGTGCCAGGCATAATGTGCCAGACAATATCAAAGTCCTGTAAAAAGAGTGACCAGCAGGCTTGCCAGCAGAATAGTTTCTGGAGGTCCTTGACATAGGACAGGTTCTTGTGGTTGGTGATAATAGTAACCAGATGAGCAGTGCCTTGCAGGTACTGGCACCATTCTGTGAGGGCTAGGATGATGGCAAGGAGTTCACAGTTGTAGATATCGTAGTTGCACTCAGTGGAGCCAAAGATTTGGGAGAAGTATATGCAAGGGTGAGGGTCTCTGTTGGTGTTGGTTTGCATGAGTACTGCGCTTGCAGCAATAAGAGAGGCGTCAGACATGATGGAGAATGGTTTAGTGACATTAGGGATAAGAAGAACAAGGGCAGAGGAAAAGATCTCCTTTAGTCTGTCAAAAGCCCATTGCTGGAAGCCTGTCCAGGCCCAGGGCTTGTTCTTTCAGGTGAGAAGGTTTAGGAGGGTGATAATGTTAGAAAAGTCTGGTATGAACTTTCAGTAGAAGTTGGCAAAGCCTATAAATGAGCAGATGGCCTTGATGAAGGAGGGGGGCTTTCAATCCTGGATAGTCCTTAGCTTGGTGAGGTCCATCTCAATCCTTTCTTGTCTAATGACAAGACTGAGGTATTCCATATGGGGGGTGTTGAAGGAACATTTAGAGAGTTTTAGGGCAAGTCCATGTTTATAAAGACATTGCACGACACAATGGGTGTGTTCATGGTGGAGGATTACATCGTCTTTGGTGTGGATACTGAGGTTGTCCATGTAGATCTTAAGCCATTTCTCTCTGATCATGTCTGCAAAGATATCATTCATGAAGGCCTGGAATGTGGGGAGTGTGTTGTTGAAGCCAAAAAACATAATGGTGGGTTCAAAGAGACTGAGTGGTGTGATGAACATGGCCTTCCACTGGTCCTCTTTGCAAATGCAGATGTTGTTGTATCCCTAGCAAATGTTGAATTTGATGAAGAGTGTAGACTTCTTCATGTCATTGATGAGTTCAGGGATGAGGGGGAGTGGGTAGGCATTGCAGATGGTATGGGAGTTTAGATACTGGTAGTCCTGACAGGGGTGAAGGTTTCCATCCTTCTTAGGTATGAAGAAGAACAGCAAAGCTTGAGGAGATTTGGATGGGATGATTTATCCAGTCTTCAGATGTTCTTCAATGAAGGCTTTGCAGGCCTGATGTTCAGCAGGGTTTAGGGGGTAAACTTTTGTTATCTTGGAAATGAAGGAAGGTTTGAGTTTGATAGTATGGTCATAGGAATGATGAGGGGGGAGTTTCTCATGAGTCTTTTCTGAGAAGATGTTGGTGAAGTTCTTGCACCAGTCCAGAACTTCCTGTTCCTTTGATGTGGTCTCCTGGGTGAGCTGTGTAGAGAAGGTGATCTTGTTGATGTTTTCAGAAGGGGCATAATGCAAGTTGTAAAGTTCTGAGATCTCCTGGTCAATGTCTAGCCCTAGGTATTGTACCAGGTAGCATTGATGGGTGTACAATTCATCATCAATGGGGTAAGGGTTGTGAGGGAGAGAAATGTGGTTGTTGACCCAGTCTGTTATGCTTGACCCGGATAGGGGCAAATGTAGCCTTGACTAGTGAGACGTTGTCAACAGAAGTGTAGGCTTGACTGAGACACAGAGAGGTCCAGAGGCATTGGCCTGACTAGAGTCAAAGGAGAGTGGCTAGGTGAACAACAAGATGGGCTCATAGTAGATGATCTACTTGATGTATTGTCAAGGAGAAATAGCTTAAAGGGTACATGTGCATGCGACTGGTACTTAAGTAAAAAGGAAATGCACATGGACCAAGGGCAGGAAAGGAAACTATCATTGAGATAGGAAAAGAATGTTGTGGAACAACGTTGAAGAAATATGACTAAGTGAAGAGAGAGAAATGCTATTGGATGGAGGGAAATGATGACTAATAAGTGGTGAGTAATGTTGGCTGATGTGTAAGAAGATGTCATCATAGAGGAAAAAGAAACAGTGTCCATGGGAATAAGAGGAAGGAAGGGGTAAATCGTAACATTACCTCCCAGTTATGTCCAAAGTAGCCACAAGGACTACTAGAAATCATCAAGGCCATGTCCTCCAGGGGATTCACACATGTTCATGCAGGCTTCTGCATTGTGAAAGTCATGGTAGTTGCCGTAGTCAGAGATGGAATCAGCCATGTCGCCCTCAAAGTTTTCCGTGAATTGGGGAGTGAAAGGAGGGGTAGAGGGTCATGATTCTTCGACGTTGTTCTATAACATTCAGTTCCTATCCTAGCGATAGCTTCCTTTCTTGTCCCTGGTCCGTGCGCATTCTCACTTCGCTCAAATACCGGTCGCACGCACATGTAATCTTTAAGCTATTTCTACTTGGGAATACACCAAGCTGATTGCCTACAACAAGTTCATCTCATCATTCACCTAGCCGACCTCCTCGACCTTTCGCTTCATCTCTCTCTCAGTCTTTCTAGTCAGGCCAACATCTCTAGACATCTCCACGTCTGGTCAAGCTCACGCTTCCAATGATGTTGTCCTCATACCCAAGTCTATGCTTGCCTCTACCTGAGTCAAGCGTAACAAAAGAAATAGCTTCTCAAGAAACGCCTACCATCGCGTAGTGCCCATCCATCATTGCTTGCCCACCTCGTTTAAACCCCTGCCTTTGGGGACTTCACCGAGACACACAAACACCTGTTTCCCAGGAATCCTCTAGCTCGCCATCATTCTCTGAGGACGCACATTCCATAGACACAGAACCACCATCCCCCACCCTCAAAACTGTCCAACTAGGACAGAACCTCACGCACCAGCTCTCCGCTAGCACCGTTATCCCCAGAAGCCCTACCCCTCCGTCACCCACCCCCGTCTCAAGGCACCCCCACTTCAGACCTAGAACCCCACCACATCCTCCCCCTCCCATGTCTTCTTCCAAACCCACAGAACTCTGCGTTGGAACCCCCGAAGAATACGACAGATCTCTGTCCAAAGCCACCCAATGGCTTAATACCATCCGCCTATACCTTCTCATCAATGGACTAGTCTATGACGACAACAACAAATGGATCGGGTTCGCCCTATCATACATGAAGAAAGGGACCGCCCTCACCTGGGCTTTGGTCCACACCCAGAAAGCCCTTGACAACAACACCTTCGGAACATTCAAGGACTTCATCAAAGACTTTGACAAAACGTTCAAGAGTATGAACGTTCAAGCAGAAGCCATCTCTTGGCTCACCAACACTAGAGTAAGGGACGACTCGTTCCTCCCCAAATACCTCTCCCAATTTAAACTCAAAGTCATCGAAGCCGAACTAGATGAAACCACCCATGCCTCCACCATTATCGCATATTTCCAAGCCAGAATCCCCTCCTGGCTCATGGACCCCATGTGCTCCCTTGACACATTCCCCACCACTGTTGCCACCTGGTACGAAAAGATTGATCTCTTCATATGGAAGAAGAACCATGCCACCCAGATTGCTAAACAACGATCTCATTCCACCACATCATCCTTCCACCCCCGCACCCACACCCATACTGCCCAAAAGGACCCCAATGCCATGGACATAGACTGCCTCACCCGTCTTACCCCTGAAGAACGTACCAAATGCATCAAGGAAGGCCTATGTCTCTGATGCTGCAGAAAGGGGCACTTCGCCCGAGAATGCCCTGGAACCGCCCCTCCCCTCCCACAATGTTCGAACCTCCGCCCACCTGCCAAGAAGGTAGGAACCATTGAAGCCACCTCGGCTTCTATCCAAGAAACCAACGAAGAAGAAGTCGTCATTGGACGACTTTCCACCAACCTGGACTCTGCTCTTGCCAAGTACCAACAGGATTTTTAGACAGGAAGCACTCCCCAACACAAGTAGCTTCCATACACAATGTAACTGTATCTCAGACCGAATTGAAACCTCACTTGTTGTACATCCCGATTCAGCTCATCACCTCTGAGAATACCCTGAAAGTCATTGAAACCACCGCCCTCTTGGACAGTGGTGCCCAGATTTGTTGTATCGATTGGAACTTCATCAAACAAAATCGTGTCCCCACCAAGAAACTCCCCTCCCCTTTCCTCATCTGAAACGCTGACAAATCCACCAACACAGAATGCCGATACGAAGCAATTCTTTTCGTCAAGATTGGCGACATTACCCAGAAAATCCGCTTCTATGTCATGAACAGTGGAAAAGAAAACGTTATCCTAGGACACCCCTGGTTCACTGCTACCAACCCCAGCATCAACTGGAAGAAAGGCACCATCACCATTGACCCGACAAGGGACCGATCCCTTGATCTCTCCTTCTCCCACCTTGCCGCCCGCACCTCCCACCTATCCAAGAACACCCGACCCACTCCCCCTGCTCCAAAACCCTGGATTCCCAAACACACCTCCCTCGACTCTCAGGAGATGGAAGGCCTATGCCACTATCTCAACGCCGAACTACCCAAATGATTTGTAGAAAGAGCCCGCTTCGTTTACACCATCAATCGCATTGAGTGATGTGGATCCTGCTTTGCCAACCCCCAACTCATGGCCTTGGTGCGAAAGATCACCACCTCCACCCTCCTCGCCCAAGAAGCGGCTTTTTCCAAGCCGAAACCTACCCTTCCCCCACAGTACTCTGAGTACGCATCCGTCTTTGCCAACGATGCTGACACCCCGCTTCCCCCATCACGACCTTACAACCATGCAATCAACCTTACAGACTCCTTTGTCCCCAAGGTGGGGAAACTCTACCCTCTTTCCCCCAATGAACGACAAGCCACCGACGACTTTGTCGATGAACACCTCAAATCCGGAAAGATCCGACCCTCCAAATCCCCACAAGCCTCTCCTTTCTTCTTCGTCAAGAAAAAGGACGGCAAACTTAGACCCTGTCAGGACTATCGCTACCTCAACGAACACACAGTCCGAGACACTTACCCCCTCCCCCTCATCTCCAATCTCGTCGACAAACTCAAAGGAGCTAAACATTTCACCAAGTTCGACGTACAATGGGGCTACAACAACGTCCGCATCAAGGAAGGCGACCAATGGAAGGCTGCTTTCATCACCCACAGAGGCCTCTTCGAACCAACTGTCATGTTCTTCAGCATGACCAACTCCCCACCCACGTTCCAACGGTTTATGAACGACTCATTCAGAGACCTCATCGCGGAGGGATGGCTCGTCATCTATATGGACGTCCTCCTCATCTTCTCTGACAACGAAGCAGAACACAAGGAACAGACCAAGAAAGTCCTCCAATGAATGAAAGAACTCCAACTCTGTCTCAAGTTGGAAAAATGCACCTTCTCAGCCAAGGAAGTCGAATACCTTGGCATGATCATCAAGTCAGGCGAAATTGCCATGGACCTTGTCAAACTCGCCGGCATCACGGAATGGCCAACTCCCACATGTGTCCGAGATGTCCGCTCCTTCCTAGGATTCGCCAACTTTTACCAGCGCTTCGTCCCCCACTACTCCGACATCGCCCGCCCTCTCCTTGACCTCACCAAGAAGAACCAACCTTGGACCTGGTCCACCCCCTGCCAAGACACATTTGACCAACTCAAACACTGTTTTACCTCTGAACCTGTCCTTAGAATGCCCAATCTTTCCCAACCCTTCGCCATCGCCACCGACGCCTCCAAGCACGCCTCCAGAGGTGTACTCCTCCAACATGACTCTAATGGCGAATGGCACCCCTGCGCCTATATCTCCCAGACGTTCGGATCCACCGAACGTAACTACAACATCTACGACAGGGAACTCCTTGCTGTCATGCGAGCCCTCACCACCTGGCACCACTACCTCCTCGGTGCTGTTACCCCAGTTCAGGTCTTCACTGACCACCAAAACTTTACCTACTTCCGCCAACCCCAGAAACTCAACCGTCACCAAGCGCGCTGGCTCCTCGACCTCTCTGAGTTTGATCTCAAGTTTACCCACGTTCCCAGCGCTCAATTAGGCGCACCCAATGCCCTCTCCCACCGACCTGATCATTTCCCCACCACAGACACTGACAACGAAGATATCACACTTCTCCCTCCCGAACTCTTCGTTAACCTCATCGACACCAAGCTGGTCGCTAAGATCACTGAATCCTCGGAGTCTGACCCCCTCATCCTCCAAGCCCTTCACTCTCTCCCCAGTGAAGTACCCACAAAGTTCCGCTCCCGCCTCTCCGACTGGCAATTTGATGCCAGTATCCTAACCTACCAAGGCCAAGTCTATATCCCTGACTCCCCCGACCTCCGCCACTTCGTTGTCCAACGGCATCACGACCACACCACCACCAGCCACCCCAGATACCTGAAAACCCGACAACTCGTCGCCAGTGAATTCTGGTGGCCAGGACTTGCCACATTTGTCCAAAAATATGTCGAGGGCTGTGCTGTATGCCAGCAAAACAAAACCAACATGCACCCAACACACCCTCCCTTATCACCTATCTCATTCTCCACCACCCACCCCTTCCAACAGATCTCATGCGATCTAATCACTGACCTACCCCTTTCGAATGGCTTCAATACCCTTTTGGTCGTGGTTGACCATGGGCTTACTAAGGGGGTAATTCTATGCCCTACCAAAAAAACCATCAACGCTTTGGGTGTCACCGCTCTTTTCCTTGCCACAGTCTACTCTCACTTTGGCCTTTACGACAAGATCATCTCTGATCGAGGCCCCCAATTCGCCTCGGCCTTCGCCAAAGAGCTCAGCAAGATACTGGGCTACAAGCTCGCCCTCTCCACTGCCTACCACCCCCAAACTGATGGTGAAACTGAATGTGTTAACCAAGAAGTTGAAACCTATCTCCGGATCTTCTATGGCGCCAACCCTTCCTCCTGGGCGCAATTCATCCCCCTTGCCGAATTCACCCACAATCACTGCCCTCACTCTGTAACCAGAAACTCCCCATTCTATCTCATGATGGGATACGAACCCTGCTCCCTACCCACGATCATCTCAGAAACTAACCTCCCTGCGATCAAAGATTGCCTCCACACACTCACTGCCGCATGAAATGAGGCACTGGCTGCCCACGAACTTGCTCGCCAAACCATGAAAGCTTGGAACTTCCGTAGCTTTACCCCCTTCGTCAAAGGCGACAAAGTCTGGCTCGAAGCCAGAAACCTCAAATGGTCCGTTGTGAACCCCAAATTCACTCCCAAACATGAAGGCCCCTTCACAATCACTGCCGTCTTATCCCCTATCCCCTACCAACTCCGACTTCCACAAACATGGAAGATCCACAATGTGTTCCACGCTTCCTTGCTATCGCCCTATCCCGAAAACAGTGTACACAGCCAGAACTTCCCTCAACCACCTCCGGAACTAATAGAAGGTGAGGAACACTTCGAAATAGAATGCATCATATGACACCGTGGCCACCCGTTGGCACACCACTATCTGATCCGCTGGAAAGGATACTCTGTGGAAGAAGACTCTTGGCTCCTAGAAATGGAACTCCAATCGGCCCTCAAAATCCTCGCCACCTATAAAAAATCTCATCGCGCTGTGTTCCCCCCAAAACACAGCTAAACCACCCACCACTACACATACAACACCATGACTGCCCCCCCCGCTTACTCCTCCACCGCTGACCTCGCCAACATCACCATCCTGGTCTTCGGTTGTCGCCTGGCCGACGTATCCGAGGACAACAATGTCCTCCTTTCTCTCATGCTCTCTGACCCGGGCTACACCCTACACCTAGACTGTGTCCTTGACACTGACTCCCCCCTCGACTGGCTGGTCCGTGCCCACGGACATACCCTCGTCCTCGAATCCTTCCTCACTTACACCCTATCCCTCAGTGACGAATCCCCAGTCCAAAACATGGCTCTCACCATCGCAGTCGCCCGCACCAACCTGGCCCAGCTCAAGGCTCACCTCATCGCAGCCCTCAACCAGTTATCCATGATTGGTTTATGCAGGGACATCGACCAAGTACTCCAAGCCTGCTCCTCTGCCTCCGTCACACTTCCCCCACCTCCTGGCCTCCCCCTCCCCGTACACCCACCTCGCCCTCATACACCATACCCCACTACCCCCTCTGCATCCTCTGGACCTCTCACTGAGGCAGAACTTGCTGCTTGTCAAACCACTGACCCTCGCCCCTGCCCTGACCCAGAACTTCCAGAACTTATGCGCACCCAAACCGACCCCATCCTCCCTCGCTCCCATGCTCGGTTTGAAGACATATGTTTCCTCTGCCACCGTCTAGGTCATCAAAGGAAAGATTGCCAGCTTTATCAATGCCCCCACTGCATCACCTGGGCCCCAGGCCATCCCCAAAGTCATTGCCCTCTCCGTCGTTGCCCCAACCGCTGTACCTCACAGTCCTCCTCATCATCCTCCTCCAACCGCCGTTCACACCACATGTCTCTCGGTTCCACCCTCCCCGTCCATCCAGAACCATCTGACACCGGAGCAACCGTCACCCCCTTTACCTTTCTCCCTGAGCGAGGATTGACCTCTGCCGAAACCCATAGGTTGTTAGGTCAGTGACCTCCCACCCCTCCCTTCGCTCCCCAACCCGCAGAGGACATCAAAGACGACACGGCCGACCCGATTTCTGACTATGGCAACTACCACGACTTCCACAACCCAGAAGCGCGCACAAACATGTGTGGATCTCCTGGCGGACGTGGCCTTGATAATTTCTAGTAGTCCTTGTGGCTACTTCAGACATAGCAGGGGGGTAATGTTACAATTCACTCCTATTTCCTCCTTCTCTCACGGACACTATTTCCCTTTCTTCTACGATAACCCCTTTCCACCCATTGGCCAACATTACTCATCACTTCGTAGTCATCGTTTCCTTCCTACCTATAGCATTTTCCCCTCTTGCTTAGTCATGATTCTTCGACGTTGTTCTATAACATTCAGTTCCTATCCTAGTGATAGCTTCCTTTCTTGTCCCTGGTCCGTGCGCATTCTCACTTCGCTCAAATACTGGTCACACGCACATGTAATCTTTAAGCTATTTCTACTTGGGAATACACCAAGCTGATTGCCTACAACAAGTTCATCTCATCGTTCACCTAGCTGACCTCCTCGACCTTTCACTTCATCTCTCTCTCAGTCTTTCTAGTCAGGCCAACACCTCTAGACATCTCTGCGTCTGGTCAAGCTCACACTTCCAACGACATTGTCCTCGTACCCAAGTCTACACTTGCCTCTACCTGAGTCAAGCATAACAGAGAGGGCATCGGGTGCACCTAGTTGAGCACCAGGGACGTGGGTGAATTTGAGGTCGAATTCGGAGAGGTCAAGGAGCCATTGTGCTTGGTGACAGTTGAGTTTCTGGGGTTGCTGGAAGTATGTGAGGTTCTGGTGGTCAGTGAAGACCTGAACCGGGGTGACAGCGCCGAGGAGGTAGTGACGCCATGTGGCAAGGGCTCGCATAACAGCAAGTAGCTCTCTATTGTAGATGTCATAGTTTCGTTCAGCAGATCCAAACATCTGGGAGATATAGGTGCAAGGGTGCCATTCGCCATTGGAGTCATGTTGCAAGAGTACGCCTCTGGAGGCATGTTTAGAGGCATCAGTGGTGATAGCGAAAGGTTGGGAGAGGTCAGGCATTCTGAGGATGGGTTCAGAGGTGAAGCAGTGTTTGAGTTGGTCAAACGCATCCTGGAATGGGGTGGACCAGGTCCAGGATTGGTTCTTCTTGGTGAGGTCGAGGAGGGGGCGGGCAATGTTGGAGTAATGGGGAATGAAGCGTTGGTAGAAGTTTGCAAACCCAAGGAAAGAGCGGACATCTTTGACACAGGCGGGAGTTGGCCATTCTGCGATGCCAGCGAGTTTGACAAGGTCCATGGTGATCTTGCCAGGTTTGATGATCATGCCAAGGTATTCAACTTCCTTGGCTGAAAAGGTGCATTTTTCCAACTTGAGACAAAGTTGGAGCTGTTTCATCCATTGAAGAACCTTCTTGGTTTGTTCCTCATGTTTGGCTTCATTGTCAGAGAAGATGAGGAGGTTGTCCATGTAGATGATGAGCCATCCTTCGGCAATGAGGTCATGGAACAAGTCATTCATGAACCATTGAAAGGTGGGGGGGGAATTGGTCATGCCGAAGAACATGACTGTTGGTTCGAAGAGCCCTCTGTGGGTGATGAATGCAGCCTTCCATTGGTCACCTTCCTTGATGTGGACATTGTTATAGCCCCATTGTACATCGAATTTGGAGAAGTATTTGGCTCCCTTGAGCTTGTTGACGAGATCGGAGATGAGGGAAAGAGGGTAGGCGTCTCAGACTGTGTGTTCGTTGAGGTAACAGTAGTCCTGGCAGGGTCTAAGTTTGCCATCCTTCTTTTTGACAAAGAAGAATGGTGAAGCTTGGGAAGATTTGGAAGGGCAGATCTTTCCAGATTTAAGATGTTCATCAATGAAGTCGTCCATGGCTTGTCGTTCATCCAGGGAGAGGGGGTAGAGTTTCCCTATCTTAGGGACGAAGGATTCTGTGAGGTTGATCGCATGATCATAGGGTTGTGATGGGGGAAGTGGGGTGTCAGCATTATCGGTGAAGACAGATGCGTATTCAGAGTATTGTGGGGGAAGGGTAGGTTTCGGCTTGGAGAAAGCTGCTTCCTGGGCAAGGAGAGTGGAGGTGGTGATCTTTCGCACTGTGGCCATGAGTTGGGGGTTGGCGAAATGGGATCTGCATCATTCGATGTGGTTGATTGTGTAAATGAAACAGACCCTTTCCACAAATCATTCCGGTAGTTTGGTGTTGAGATAGCAGCATAGGCCTTCCATCTCCTGAGAGTCAAGGGAGGTGTGTTTGGGGTTCTGGGGAGAGGGGAGAGGGGAAGTGGGTCGGGAGTTTTTGGATAGGTGGGAGGCGCAGATGGTGAGGTGGGAGAAAGAGAGATCAAGGGATCGGTCCCTTGCCAGATCGATGGTGACTGTGCCTTTCTTCCAGTTGATGCTGGGGTTGGTAGCAGCGAACCAGGGGTGTCTGAGGATGATGTTTTCCTTTCTGCCATTCATGACATAGAAGCAGATTTTCTGGATAATGTCACCGATTTTTATGAAGAGGACAGCTTCGTAGTGGCATTCCATGTTGGTAGATTTATCGGCATTTCGGATGAGAAAGGGGGAGGGGAGTTTCTTGGTGGGGATGCGGTTTCATTTGACAAAGTCCCAGTCGATGCAGCAGATCTGGGCCCCGCTGTCCAAGAGGGCAGTTGTTACGCGTAGCGTTTGCAAACACAGATCTGGAACGTCAGACGTGGCCGAGGTTCAATCCGAGGGTGCGGACGACGGGTTGGTCGTTGGGTCGAAGGTGAGCGAGGGGAGTTCGCTAGAAATCGCCTAGGAACTTACAGAGCAACTCAAGAGCGTGCAGCGGCTCACAGAGGTCCTGGGGGTTGGTTCAAGATACAACGCTAGATTGCGTAGATCAAGAATGAGACTACAAGTACAGGCAGCTGCGGTATAAATACTCAACAGTACGTAAGCGACAGAAGTCCGTAGAATCGGACGGAACTGCTGCGGATGAGTAAATACGTATGTGTCAATGTGAGAGTAGCGGAAAGACAACGCCGTTGTGAGAGAAACGGCAGAGGAGAGAGGCTGTCCATAGCAACATACGGAACAATCAAGAATAGAATCTGGGGCCTGTTCCAGTAGGATCTGAAGGAACGGTGTCAGGCCAAAAAGCGGGGTAGAGGAGCTGCCGGGTCAGCAATACTACAAAGAGATAGTGTTTCCAGCAGGGGCCGGGGTCTGAGTAGGCGAAGGAAAAGAGAAAAACGGACCGACGCAGTAGCACAACTGTAACAGCAGTGGTTTCGACGACTTTAAGGGTGTTCTCAGAGGTGATAAGTTGAATCAGGATATATAGGGAATGGGGTTTTGATTCGGTCTGAGATACGGTTACATTGAGTATGGAAGCTACTTGTGTTGGGGAGCGCTTCCTGTTTAAAATCCTGTTGGTACTCAGCGAGAGCGGAGTCCAGGTTGGTGAAGAGCCGTCCAATGACGACTTCTTCTTCATTAACTTCTTGAATGGAAGCTGTAGTAGCTTCAACAGTCCCTACCTTCTTGGCAGGTGGGTGGAGGTTGGAACACTGTGGAAGGGGGGGGGCAGTTCCAGGGCATTCTTGAGCGAAGTGGCCTTTCTTGCGGCATCGAAGGCACAGGCCTTCCTTGAGGCATTTGGTGCATTCTTCGGGTGTGAGGTGGGTGAAACAGTCTACGTCCATGGCGTTTGGGTCTTTTTGAGTGGTGTGGGTGTGAGTGCAGGGGTGGAAGAAGGATGTGGTGGAGTGAGATCGCTGTTTAGCAATTTGGGCAGCATGATTCCTCTTCCATATGAAGAGATCGATCTTTTCGTACCAAGTGGTGACAGTGGTGGGGAAGATATCAAGGGAGAACATGTGGTCCATAAGCCAGGAGGGGATTCCAGCTTGGAGGTATGTGATGATGGTGGAGGCGTGGGTGGTTTCGTCAAGCAATGCTTCAATGACTTTGAGTTTGAACTGGGAAAGGTATTTTGGAAGGAATGAGTCATCCTGGACTCTGGTGTTGGCAAGCCAGGCAATGGCTTCGGCTTGAATGTTGGAGCTTTTGAACGTCTTGTCAAAGTCCTTGATAAAGTCTTTGAATGTTCCAAAGGAGTTGTTATCTAGGGCCTTCTGGGTGCGGACGGAAGCCCAGGTGAGGGTGGTCCCTTTCTTCATGTATGACAGGGTGAATCTGATTCACTTGTCATCGTCATCGTAGACCTTTCCATTGATAAGGAGGTATAAACGAACTGAGGTGAGCCATTGGGTGGCTTTGGATGGGGATCTGTCGTATTCTTCGGGTGTTCTGACACGGAGTTTCATGGGTTTGGAGGAGGACATGGTAGACGGGTGGGGTGGCGTTCTTGGTCTAAAGTGGGGTGGGGGACGTTGAGCAATGGGAGTGGGAGATGGAGGTGTGGGACTTCTAGGGATGATGGCACTAGCAGAGAGCTGATGCACAAGATCTCATCCTAGTTGGATGGTTTTGAGGGTGGGGGATGGGGGTTCTGTGTCAATTGAGTGCGTGTCTTTGGAGGAGGACAGTGAGCTAGAGGATTCCTATGGAGTGGATGTCTGTGGGTCTCGGTGGATTCCCCAAAGGCAGGGGTTTAAGCGTGGTGGGCGAGCAATGGTGGGATGGGCACTACATGATGGTAGGTGATTCTTGAGAAGCTATTTCTTTTGTTACACTTGACCTGGATAAGGGCGAGCATAGCCTTGACTTGTGAGATGTTGTGGTTAGAAATGTAAGTTTGACTAGACATGAGCAGTCAAGAGGCGTATGCCTGACTTGAGTTGAATGGGGAACGTTGGGCAAGAAGAGATGCAAGAGTCTAGGAGAGTGGCTAGGCAAACGATGAGACAAACTTGAGGTATGCAATCAACTTGATGTATAGTCAAGGAGAAATAGCTTAAGTTACAGATGTGCATGTGGCCAGTATTTAAAGGGAAGGGGAATGCACATGGACCAAGAATCGAGAAAGAAAACTATTGTTGAGATAGGAAAGGAATGTTGTGGAACAATGTTGAAGAAGTATGACTAAGTAGAGAGAGAAACGCTATTGGATGGGAGGAAATGATGACTAGTAAGTGATGAGTAATCGGCCGATGTGGAAGGAGTGAGTCATCACAGGGGAAAAGGAAATGGTGTCCGTGAGAAGAAGGGAAGAAAAGGGGTGAATCATAACACGTTATGCACGATGATCAGGTGTGGTAAACATTGTAGGGGAAAGTCAGCTTGGGTGAGAAGTCCGACATCAATGAAATTTCCAGTAGCACCAGAGTCAATGAGGGTGAAGGTGTTGATGATTTTTCCAAGGGCCTGCAGTTTGATGGGGACGAGGAGCGTACATTTATTGGGCAGGGCGAGTAGTATATTGGAAATACATAGGGAAGGAGACATCGAAGCAACTTCCCGTTCTAAAAATTCTTGGTGTCAATGGCGGCAATAGAGGTGTCTTCTTTGGGTGTTTCCTTGAAGCAGATCTTGAGTACTTGGAGGACCTCGTCCTCATTCTTGCCCTGAGTCCTCAGGGTGTTGATATAAGTGTCAATAGCGGAGGGAGGGATAGCGGGTGTGGTGGGGTTTGCAGGTGCAAGGATGGTCTCAGTGTTACAAATGTTCTGAGGATGACAAGGGGCGGGGGGTGTGGGTGTTACGATCCGCCCCTTTTCCTTGTATCTTCTCATGGACACCATTTCCTTTTCCTCTATGATGACTCACCTCCTACACACTGGCCGATTACACACCACTTACTAGTCATCGTTTTCCTCCATCCAGTAGCGTTTCCCTCTCTTCATTAGTCATACACCTTTGACGTTGTTCTACAATGTTCCTTTCCTATCTCGACGATAGTTTCCTTTTTCATCCTTGGTCCATGCGCATTCTCTTTTTCCTTAAATACTGGTCACACGCACACATGTAACCTAAGCTATTTCTACTTGGGAATTCACCAAGCTGATTGCCTACTACGAGTCCGTCTCGTCGTTCACCTAGCCAACCTCCTTGACCTCCTTGTCCAAACCTCATCCAAGTCTCTCTAGTCAGGCCTACGCCTCTAGATCACCTCGTGTCTGGTCAAGCTTACGCTTCCACTGACATCGCCCTCATACCCAAGTCTACGCTCGCCTCTACCCGAGTCAAGCGTAACAGTGGGAGTGTGCAGGGTGGTGGGGCAATTCCCAGCATTGTGGCCACCCTTGTGGCAGCGGAAGCAGAGTTTTTCCTTGATGCACTTGGCACATTCAGTGGGGGTAAGCTTATTAAGACGGATGATATCGACGTCCATGGCATTAGGGTCGATGGTGGGGTGATGGTGAGAGGTCAAAGGAGGGGTGCATCCCTTGGAGATAGCATCCATGTGGCAGACTTGGGTGTGGAAAGCCTTTGCTTTGGTGATCCATTTGGTGATGGTGGTAGGTTGTTTCTTGATGCCAATGACAAGCATGGAGATGCAGGAGTTGAGTTCCAGAGAGAAGAAATTGATGAGGGTGTCTTGGTCAGTCATGCCAGCCCTGGATGCAAGGTTCTGAAAGTCGGTGATAAACTTTTGGAAGCCATCATCATAGATGCCTCTGGAGGTACAGAAGGATTTCTGCCAAAGCTTGGAGAGCTCATGGCAGGTGGTAGCTTTGATGTCACACAGGTAGAAGATGGTCTGGAAGTTTGAGGCCAGCTTCTTGAAGGTTTTCTTGGTAGAGGCAAGGTTGGTGTTGGCCATAAAGTCATACCACATCTCAGAGAATAAAATGCCACAACCCTTACTCATCTTGTTCAGGGTGGTCATGACCTTGGCTTCGTCAGTGGAATACAGTGAAGGGTTTATGGCAAAGTAGGCATGCATGGCCTTCATCCAATGCATAGTGTCAGCAGGTTCTCCAGAGAAGTCGGCAGAGAGGGCAGCCTTGAGCTTGGTGGAGGACATAATGGGTAACTGGAGTAGGGTGATAGGGATGGGGCTGGGGGCACAAGGGGGTAATGGTATGATGGACTGTGGTCTGGGTTGTGCGGACAGGGGGAGGCCTGTGGGCAGGGGTCAACGGTAACGTGGGATGTACTCAGGTATGAGTGTCTCAGTTTCGTCGTCCAACTGCGAAGGGCGAAAGCATGGGTTTCTGGACAAGTGGGCTATGGTGACGAAGGTGGGTCAGTCCTGCTCCATAGATAGGAGGGATGGAGGAAGATTCTTGATTTTTTGTTATGTGTAGTGTTGCAAATGAAGATCTGGAACGTCGGGAGTGGCTGAGGTTCAATCCAAGGATATGGATGACAGGTTGGTCGTCAGGTCAAAGGTAAGCAAAGGAGGTTCTCAAGGAGTTGCCTTGGAACACACAGAGCACTTCAGTAGCATGCAGCGGCTAGTAGAAGTCCAGGGGATGGTTCTAGACACAACACTAGATTGTGCAGATCAAGAATGATCCTACAATACATGCAGTGGTGGTATAAGTACTGAGTTGTATGTAAGCAGTAGAAGTCTGAGTGTTACGTGTAGTGTTGCAAACAGGAAAGATTCGGAATGTCGGGAGTGGCCAAGGTTCAACACAAAGGTACGGATGACAGGTCGGTTATCAGGTCAAAGGGGAATGAAGGGAGTTTGCAAGGGGAAGGCCTTGGAACATACAGAGTGACTCAGTAGTGTGCAGAGACTAACAGAAGTCCGAGGGTGTTTCAAGAAACAATGCTAGATTGCAAAGATCAAGAATGCTCCTACAATACAGGCAGCAACAGTATAAGTACTTGGTAGTATGTAAGCGATAGAAGTCCATAGAATCAGATGGAACTACTGCAAAGTGACACATACGTATGAGTAAGGTGGGAAGGACACAGGGAGACAATGCCATTGTGAGAGAAGCGGCAAAGAAGATAGGCTGTCCATGAAACGTACACGATAATCAAGGAACAAGTCCAGGGCCTGGTCCAGTAGGATCCAAAGGAATGGCATCAGGCCAGAAAGTGGGGTAAAGGAGCTGCTGGGTCAGCGATACAATGAAGAGATAGTGTTCCCAGCAGGGGCTGGGGTCGGAATAGGTAAAGGAAAAGAGAAAAACGGACTGACACAATAGTACAACCATAACACCAAGGAATTGGATGGAACTACTGCAGATTGGCTAATACGTATAAGTCAATGGGAAGGAAGCGGGAAGACAACACCATTGTGAGAGAAACAGTGGAGGAGAAAAGCTGTTCATGAAACATACACAATAATCAAGGGGGAAATCTGGGGCCTGGTCCAGTAGGATCTGAAAGAATGGCGTCAGGCCAGAAGGTGGGATAAAGGAGCTGCTAGGTCAGCAATACAATGAAAAGGTAGTGCTCCCAGCAGGGGCCAAGGTCAGAGTAGGCAAAAGAAAAAAGAAAGACGGAATGACGTAGCAGTACAACCATAACAGAGCCATGGTATCTTGAGTATGATCCTTCATCATCCAAGAATTAGGACCATGAGTTCCACTTCATTATTAGTGGAAGGAAACTTAAAGGTGATCCAGATTTCTCATCAGATCATTCCCTTGGTGTTTGCAGTGCCATTTGCATTATGAGCAATAATTGGCTGGGAAAGGCATTGTAAGGGGAAGTTGGCCTGTGTAAAAAGGCCAACATTGATGAAATTTCCAGTGGCACTGGAATTAATGAGTGCAAAGGTATCAATGGTTTTTCCAAGAGCTTGCAGCTTGACTAGAATGAGAAGTGTTCATTTATTTGGCAGAGCTACTAGTACATTGGAAATGGATAGGCAAGGAGATATTGAAGCAGCTTCCTGTTTTAAAAATCCAACATGTCAATGGCAGTGATGGAGGTATCTTCTTTGGCTATTTCCTCAAAACAGACCTTGAGGATCTGGAGGATTTCATTCTTATTCTTTTCCCAAGTCTTTAGGATGTTTGTTACAATAGACCTGGGGAGGGGCTAGCATAGTCCTAAGAGACCTGGAGGGCAAGGGTCAAAGGGGCAAGGGTCCTAGGGATTTCCTAGCAACATAGGTCTGTTGTGATATGCAGGGAGACAAAGTTACCCCAAAGGTGTTGAGGTGCCAAGGAGCAAAATGGTATTGCACAATGACAATGGTTGAAGCAATACAGAAGCCACTCAGTGGTAGGCTTAAGACCAAGAGAGAACAAGACCCTAGCATGGCTAAGGAGCAGGACAAAGGGGCTTGGATTCCAGGTAGTAGTTTAGAAGATACAAGGCAAGGAATCCAAGTGACTATGGTAAGGGCTAAGTACTGTTGTACAATGTTGTCATAGGTGTCTTTCCTTGAACGTAAAGGTAAACGTGAGTCAAAGTACAAGCAGTGGTATACAAAGAAGTCAGAGTAACAGTGAGCTTACTGAAACGAGATACATGCCCAAAGGGGTTAGGGGAAGTGTCTGTGAAGAGAAATATCATGGTAGAAGGAGACAACATAGGGGAAAAGGGACAAAACGTAACAATGTTGATGTAGGTGTCAATGACAGAGGTGGTTGTGGCAGAGGTGGATGTGGTGGGTGTTACGATAGGCCCGGGTAGGGACTAGCGTAGTCTCGAGGGACCTGAGGGACCAAGCGCAATGTGTCCTAGGGATTTCCTAGTGACTGGTGACTGTTGCGATACGCAGGGAGTCGGGGTACCTCAAGGGCGTTGAGGTGGCGAAGGGACAAAGTGGTGTTGCGCAACGACGACGGTCGAAGCAACACAGAGACCAATCAAGAGATGGTCTGAGACTCAGAGAGAGCAAGGCCTTAGCACGGCTAAGGGGCAAGACAAAGTGGCGCTTGGATTCAGGTAGAAGTACGAGAAAGACAAGTGTGAGAAGTAATAGTACATGGGTGGTGGGTTTATATACCAAGAGGAGAGAGGATGACATAAGCAGAGAAGGGAAGGTCATGGAACGCGATGGAACATTCATGACAAAGTGTCTATGACAAAGGATAAGGGGAGCGAATGGAAAGAGGCCGGTTAGCGTGCAAATGGCGATTGGAGGATAGGGGATACGGGTATAGTAATAACCGGCCGAAAGGAAAGAGCGTCCAATGTGTCGCTGAGATGGGCTAAGAAATACAGGGAGACAAGCATATGAAGGGAGAAAAGAAGGAATCGTAACAGTGGGAGCAGCAGGGGCAGGAGTGGTCTTAGTGTTGTGGATGTTCTGGGGGTGGTGTGGAGAGGCAGGTGCCAGGGTGCTCAAGGCACTATGGCATTGTCCTGTGTTGTAACCCTTCTTGTGGCAGTGAAAGCAAAGACCATCTTTGATACATTTGGCATATTTGAAGGGTGTGAGTTTGTTTAGACAAACAATGTCAACATCCATGGCATCAGGGTTGGAAGTAGAGTGGTGTTGGACTAGAGAGGGAGTGGTGCAACCCTTCTGAAGTGCATTCATTTGAGTGGTCTGGATGTGGAAGGCTTTAACTCTAGTGATCCAGTCTGCAATGGTGATGGGTACTTTGTCAATGCCTAGGGTAAGCATGGTGATGTAGGAGTTGATCCCCAATGAGAAAATGTCAATGAGAGTTTCTTGGTCAGTCATACCAGCCCTGAACACCAGGTTTTAGAAGTCCAATATATTTCTAAAAGCTATCATCCATGATGCCTCCAGTGGTGTGGAAGGACTTCTGCCTAAGCTTGGCAAGCTAATGGTGGGCAGTGGCTTTGATATCAAAGGGGTAAAAGATAGACTTGAAGTTTGTGGCTAGCTTCTTGAAAGTTTTTTCTATGTTGGCAATGTTGGTAGCAGCCATGAGATTATACCAGGTTTCAGAAAAGGATATGCTGCAATACTTGCTTATCTTGTTCAGTATGGTCATGACTTTAGCCTCATCTGAGATGTAGAGTGTGGGGTTAATAGTGAAGTATGTAAGCATAGGAAATGCAATGGAATCACATAGAACTACTGTGAAGTGACACACACAGCTGAGTAATGTAAGAGATATCAGGAAGACATAGCCATTGTAAAAGAAATGACCAAAAAAGAGGCTGTCCAATGGAAGCATATGTAATGATCAAGAAGAAAGTCCAGAGCCCCTTTCAGTAGGATCTGAAGGAATGGTGAGGGGCCAGAAAGCAGGATAAAGACACTGCCATGTTAGTGTTACGCGTAGCATTGCAAACAAGAAAGATCCAGAACGTCAGAGTCACCGAGGTTCAACTAAGGGGTCCAGACAACAGGTCGGTCGTCAGGTTGAAGGTATATGAGGGGAGTTCACTAGGAATCGCCTAGGAACTTACAGAGCACTTCAGTAGCATGCAATGGCTAAGAGAAGTCCAGGGATTGGTTCCAGATACAACGCTAAATTGCACAGATCAAGAATGAAGACTATTGTACAGGCAGCAGAGATATAAGTACTTGATAGTATGTAAGCTGCAGAAGTCTGTAGAATCGGACGGAACTACTGCGGATTGACTAATACATATGAGTCAATGAGAATGCAGTGGGGAGATAATGCCGCTGTGAGAGAAGCGGCGGAGGAGAGAAGCTGTCCGTAGAACATACTAGAGAGATCAGGAATAAGATCCAGGGCCTGGTCTGGTAGGATCCGAAGGAATGGCATCAGGCCAGAAAGCGGGATAAAGAAGCTGCTGGGTCAGTGATACAACGAAGAGATAGTGTTCCCAGCAAGGGCCAGGGTCAGAATAAGCAAAGAAAAAGAGAAAAAGAGACTGATGTAACAGTACGACTATAACAGTTAGTGATACAATGAAGATATAGTGTTCCCAATAAAGGTTGGGATTAGAGTAAGTGAAAGAAAAAGAAAAACAGACATGTGCAATAAGACAACTGTAACAGTGCTATGCACAGGTCTATTGGGAAAAACAAGAAGTGGAGCTAGTATTAAAAATGTAACATAAAGTGGATACAGAAAACAATAAGAAACAAATGAAGTTACAGATAGGTCCAAAGGTCATATAACCAAAGGTTGCAGAGAAACATCCAGAGTTTGGAGTTGGACTCAATCAAAGGGTGGCATATAACAATGGACCAAGGTTGTAAAAGGAAGCTATCATCAAGATAGGAAAAAAACAATATAGAATATTATCAAAGAAGTATAATTAAGAGAGAAAAGCACTACTAATGAAAGGAAATATGATGTCATATCAAGTATGAGTAATCAGCTGATTGGTGAAAGGAATGTGTTATCATATAGAAAAAGGAAATGGTGTCCATGAAAAACAAGGAAAGAAAGAGGTGAATTGTAACAAAGATAAAAATCCAGGTGGATTGGAATGGAGTTGCCAGATGGGCATGGAGTTGGTTGGAAGGGGTGAGGACTCTTTGCATAGGACTTGTATGTCATATCCTTGTTATATACTGTTCTCTACCAAGTCCAACTCCAGACTTCCAATACAACTCCACCAACTCCAGGCATTTTTCTTTGTCTTCATGTCATATAACATTTAGACCTTTCCATATCTCTTTTAGTTCCTTCTTGTTCTCCATTCCATTCTATAATTAATCTCTTTAATATTAGCTCTGCTTCCTGTCCTTCTCTAATAGGCCTATGCTTTGGACAGCTCTGGCTTCTAATATATATCTCTTCTATCTTACTAAGTATTTCTAATATTCTGATTCCCTTTATTCTGTTTTACTAATTATTTCTAATACTCCAGTTATACTCTACCCCAACTTACAAATCCAGTGCAATTCCAAAAGTATATAAACTATGTACTTTTTCATATAAACTCCTTAGTTTAAATATCAATGACAACACTCCCACTGTCTCCATGTCTGATCCCTAACTCCCTGCTTGACAGACCCTGTCCACATCCTCTTACTCTCTTGCTACATTCCTGTTCCTTTGAATCACCTTCATATCTCCTATAATCCACCTCCACACCTCCACTTCAAAATTAGAACATGACAATGCACAAGGATGTAACATATAAATCCTGTATCAAGTCCTACCTCCTCCAACCCCATCCCATGCTAACCCCATCTTTACCCTCCCAGCACACCCCCAGGAGTTCCTTGAACTCCTTTATACTCCAATGAACTCTGGACATTATTCCCATGGTCCCTTCAACCTCCAAATCTCCTAGCATCTGTTACAATTTTCCTTCTTTCCTCACTGCCTCCTGTCTCTTCTATCTTCTTGATATACTACCTAGCTTTCATGCTTGTGTAGATTCCCCCACACCCCTATTTCACCCTTGAGTATGTATTGTCTCGTTGTCACTTGCTTTCTTGACTTTGTTGCTATTCTACAATACCAACTTGTCCTTTGGTTACTTTTGCAGCACTTGTATCTTTAGTACCTTATCTACACTTCCAATATTCCACACACACTACACTGTTTTAGCTAGACTACTTGTTCTGTAGTTGGCTATATTTCCACACAATACTAGTGTCATATCTTAAACCACCCCTTCAGATCTCTTCAAGTCTCTGCACATTCTAAAGTTGCTCTGTGTGTTCCTAGGCCCATTTCCTCGAGAACCCCCTTTGCTTACCTTCATCATCTTTGACCTGGTTGTCAACCTCCCTTGTCGTCCAACACTACCTTCAGATTGAACGCCAGCCTCCTCCACCATTCCAGATCTTCTTTGTGACACTTCACGTAACAGCATCAGACATCCAACAGACATGCCCCCCTCTCCTAGAGTTAAAGATAGTGGGGAACTGTCATATGTGACCCTTCAACTAAGTCCAACTCCAAACTCCAAACTCCTCCACTCACAAACTCTGGATGTTTCTCTACAACCTCTGGTCATATAACCTTTGGACCTTTTTGTAACCCCATTTGTCTTTTATTGTTTTCCATATTCATGTCATGTTATCTTTTTAGTACTAGCTTTACTTTCTGTTTCCCTCTGATAGACCTATCCATAGCACAGCTCCAGTAATCCAGTATTTCCCCTTCCATCTTATTCAATGATTTATAATCCCTTGTTCTACATTACTAATTTGCATTCTTCTGGCTACACTCCATTCCATCTTATGAATCTGATGCTACTCCAAAGTATATAAACTCCTGTAATTACAATATAGCACCCCAGTTCAAATATCAATAAAGTCTCCTTCAAATTCTCTTCTCTCTTTCTTGCACTTGAGTCCTCAGACTCTCCTCTGACCCTTGAGGACCATAAGTATAAGAACACAACACATAAGTCCTACATCAAGAGTCCTCACCCCCCTCCAACCAACACCATATTTTAGTACCTCCACTCCAACCCAACTCTGGTATTATATGAAGCATATACAAATGGATCTGAAATATTGAGAGTATGTTAACATTCAAACCAAGGGTTGAAGGTAAATGAAGGGCATGCTCAAGGGGGAAGCCTTGGCACAGACAGAGCCATTCAAGAGCTTGCAGAGGCTCATAGAGGTCTGAAGAAATAAGACTAGATTGTACACAAGTAAAGTGTAGATCAAAAATATCATACAATACATCTGGCAGCAGTATAAATACTATCCAGTGCATAAGCAATGGAATGTGATGAAATTGCATGGAAATGCTATGGACTGAGTCATCTAGCAACAGGTGTTACAATTCACTCCTTTCTTTCTCTTATTCCCATGGACACTGTTCCTTTTTCCGCTATGATGACATCTTCCCATACATCGGCCAACATTACTCACCACTTGTTAGTTATCATTTCCTTCCACCCAACAGCATTTCTCTCTCTTCACTTAGTCATATTTCTTCAACGTTGTTCCACAACATTCTTTTCCTATCTCAACGATAGTTTCCTTTCCTGCCCTTGGTCCATGTACATTTCCTTTTTACTTAAGTACCAGTTGCATGCACATGTACCCTCTAAGCTATTTCTACTTGGCAATATACCAAGCTGATCGCCTACTACAAGTCTATCTCATCGTTTGCCTAGCCATCCTCCTCAACTCTTCACCTTTCCCCCCTTCATCTTAGGCTCTCACTCTAGTCAGGTCTCCACCTCTAGATATCTCCGCATCCAGTCAAGCCTACGCTTCTGACAACATCATCCCGCCAGCCAAGTCTATGTCCATCCCTACCCGGGCTAAGCGTAACAACAGGCAATGTGTGATAATGGAACTACAAGGCCATCATAAGAGAGGCAGCTAAAGAGATAAGCTGTCCATGAGATAGAGGGAAAAACCAGGGAAAATACTGAGACCTCTTCCAGTAAGAATGGAATGAATGGCATGAGGTCAAGAAAGTAGGAATACATGTTGTCAGTTCAGCAATATAATGAGTAAATAATACTCCCAGCTAGATTCCAGGTCAAAGTAGAAGAAAGAGAGAAGGAAAACAAACTGATATATAAGCTCAAATGTAACACTCTGGACCCTTGCCCTTGGAGAATCTGATCTTACCAGGAACCAGTTTGTGACAATCCTTTGTTATGCAAAGCATACACAAAGAGCACAGAACATCAAGAGTAAGATCAATATTCAATCTGGTGTAGGCCAAAGGTAAAGAGAGGTGTGCTCAAAGGGAAGGCCTTGGCACTAGCAGCTTGTGACTCAAGAGTGCACAGGTACTTATAGAGGTCTAAAGGTGTGAATCAAAATAGTATGCTTGGATTGCATAGATCAAAAATAGAAAACTAGTATATATGCAGCAATAGTATATATATCTAAATAGTACATAAGTGGTGGAATGTGATGGAATCTGTTATATACCATTTTCCATCCAAGTCCAAGTCCAGACTTCCAACTCAACTTCATGCCAACTCTAGGCATTTCTCTCCACCTTCTCATTACCTGACCCTCAAACCTTTCCATATCTCCTTTAATCCCCCCTTATTCACCATTCCATTCTATGTTAACTCCTTTTGTACTAGCTCCATACTTTGCCCCCCTCTGATAAGCCTGTGCTTGCACAGCTCTGGCTCTCCAGTAATTTATTTTCCATCTTACTCATGTTCCAATTCCCTCCACTCCGTTTACTAATCATTTCTAATACTCCAGCTATCTTTCATTCTGCATTAGAAATCCGGTGCAACTCCAAAAGTATATAAACAAACATGCCCCCTTTCCAAAGTTAAAGACAGTGGAGAACTGGTTTGTGACAGAATCACAAGAAACTGCTGCAGAATAAGTCATACTACTGTGAAATATGTGAGAGATATAGAGAAATAAGGCTGTCATGAGAGGAATGGCTAAGGAGATAAGCTGTTCATGGAAACATATCAAAAGAAGAGGAATAATGCCAGAACCCCTACCAGTAGGATCTGAAGGAATGGTGTGAGGTCTAAGAAATAAGATGAAGATGCTGCTGGTTCAGCACAACAACAAAAAGATAATGTCCCCAGCCAGGGCACAGATTAGAATAGGAGAAAGAAATGATAAACACAGACTGATGTAGCAATGCAACCATAACACCCTTGTACTTGTGGTCCTCAGGGTATATCCATGCAGAACCCACAAAAATTGACCTAAAACCATGCTTACTCAGCTCCTTACCTAGCTGCCACTATTATATGAAGCATTACAAAGAAGTGTGGAATGTCAAAAGTGGGATCAATATTCAATTTGGTGTTGACCAGCAGGCCAAAGGTTGTGTATAGAGGAGTCCAGGCTCTGGCACTAACAGCATTTTCTCTATAGTGGAATGAGACTAGTAGAGATCTAAGGAATGATTCAAGAAGTGATGCTAGATTACACAAATCAAGAATACTCTACAAGTACAGGCAGCAGGATATAAATACTCAAGAACATATAAGCATAGAACTACATATGTAGAATGTCATGGAACTTCTGTGGATGGTGGTGTGACTGCAAAGCATGTGGTATGTATGGATAAACATCACCATCATGAGAGAGACAGCTGCAGAGTGAGGCTGTCCAAGGAATAAGAAAAAACAATAATGAAGGTCACAGGATCCCTACTGGTAGGATGAGAAAAGGAATGGTGTGGGATCACTGGAGAAGATGTAAGTGCTGCTATGTCAATGAAACAGTGAAGAGATAACACTCCCAGCAAGGAAACAGATTAAGATAGACAAAGAAAAAAAGAAATATGGACTGCAACAATAATATGACTATAACAGCCACAATTTTCCATAATGCTTTTTCCACATAGATTTGTAAACAGCTGTAAACTGGTCCCAAATGACAACACCAGCCTCAATTATTGTTCAAGCAACAGACTAAGGAAAGATCAAGTACAGTAACTTGAACAAGAACCTAGTTCAACAAAACAGTGACAAATAATCTTCAAGAGAATGACAATCACCACCTGCATCACATGCAATGAACTGATGTCAGTGCTGCAAGTCAAAAAGTCCAATACCAAACCCATCCAGCACTGCACTAATGGTGTTCCTGGTACTCAGGGGGCCTTTCCACAGACCCTCCAGTAAGCCCAAAGCACCCAACAACCATTGTCACTGGGGATGGTGGTAGTGGCCTTGCAGTAGGGTCCTGAGTGCCTTCTTGTTGTGGGACACTCAAGGAGGCATCTTCAGGAATCAATGAGTCTGGTGCAACAGTTGGAGTTCGAGTGACATCTGGGGTAGAATCCATTTGCTCTTGATCGAGTGCATGAATATTTCGAGGAAGAATTCAAGGACCAGAAAGTACCTTTGATTGAATGACCCATGGTGGTACGTGACCGTCGGTTCCGCATATACACAAATGCAGTGGCAACAAGAATTACTGTGAGAGTGCCAATGACAACGCCTGCTACGAGAGCAGGGGTATTTGTTTTTGCATTCGCAGTCGGGTCTGCATCCACAGAAGCTTCCACAGCGGTAAGAAGCAAGGCTCGGCAAGTACACTTTCACTCACTGGTAGGTGGGTATGCAATGTAGTCAATCCAAATCGGCGCGTTCAAACTCGTTGCGGTCAGTTTGTGAAAGGTGCCGGGTGCCAGCAACGGCAGAGGCTTCGCATCCGATGTCCAAAATGCTTGGCGATATAGCGTCGCCTGAGTGGCCGGAGCAGTGACGGTTGTTGCGGTAAAATTGTCCACCTGGTAGATGGCGATCGGCGGTCCGCCTGACCCCGTAGGACCATATGTTCCAAAGACGCCGATTCTCGAGGCTGAAAATCAGGCCCAGTGAAAAAAAAAATCATACAGGACGTATTCAAACGAATCATACCATTAAAATAATACGTTAGTGAGTCCCCCGATTTGAGTCCAGTAGTGGTTTGGTCGTATTCTTGCGCGACACCCCCATGCCAAACAGACCCGGAGTACGCAATTGCCGGATCACGATCATCCACAAAAACCCAACTGCTTCCGTCAGCCATCAGGGTCAAAATTTCAAAAAGTCACCTTGGCGTTTGGGTTGAGAGTCGCGCAAGTGTCGCGCACAGTTGATATTCGTCGGCGCTCAAAACTCGGGCGCTTCCGGGGGAATGGCAAGTGTGCGCTGTGCATGTTGACGTCGCTGAAAACCCTCGGTTGATTCCGAATCAAGTTCATTCATCGCGTTGTAGACTGGACGGCCGTGGTGGAAGATATGGAGCGCCTGGACGTCGTCGACCTAATCTCAGCACGAGGTTGTTCGTCATCTCATCGATCGGTGAGCATTTTGACGCATCGTGTCCATCGTGTGTTGGGGGATGGGCGCTGATCATATCTGTTGGGTAGGCATGAGGTGGACAGGGAAGTGGTCTGATGTATGAGCATCATGTCTCCGTATACTACATGAATTTGAGCACGGTACTGGTGTTCAGAAATGCGGGACGTAAACCATGATCGTCGTCGATCTACCTACACACGTCGCACATTCATTGTGCATCCGAATCATAGAAACAGATTGTCGCCACTACTGATTCAAATCAGCATCGAACGATCGAAGATGGTGGTCCTGGTGCAGACGAAGCTGAAATGATTGGGGTGACTTCAATGTCAATTTATGATTAAGAGTGCATACCTCGAACCATGGGGTGGAGGGTTTACTCTTGTCAGTGGTTGCTGTACTCTCAAGTTTTCGGAGGGTGTTGGCGTGTCGTAGTTTATGGCCGCTTCCATGTGTGGATCCTCCGAGTGGTGCATAACACTGGTATGGTGCACAGCTCAGACATATAAACCATATGTGAACATTGACAATAAACCTACTGAATACATCACTATAGTGCTACATTGAAAACGATGCTGTAGATGAACCCACATTATAGAAATGCAATACCTTACCTATTAGCCATAGGCAGCTCGTTGAAGGTGTTTCCTCACCATCCCCATAAACAATCTGTGTTCATCAAACACCGGCTGCCCAAACGACAGGCGCCCCTCTCGCTCGACTACCTCCACTGACCCATGTCCGTCTTCCATGTTTACCGACACAAAATGCTCGCCCAACTGAACTGCGTCCCTACGAACGCCGTGGCTACAACCATGACATGATCAACGCTCACCCCTCACACAACAAAACCACTCACCGGCCGACAATATGGTGAACGATATCGTACTGTGGCTTCTCGTCCCCGATGCATGGTCTGCACATCAAGCACCGCGTCCCAGGGAGGGACTTGTTACGGTCGTAAGAGGCCTCAACGGCTTCGATTTCCTTGCGGTAACGCGGACTAATGGCGGTCCATCGTAAAAACTCGTGAGGGGGGAGGTCTATCCAGGGAGTCTCGCAATACTGCACGTGCAGCAACTGTGCCGCAACTTCAGCTGTCCATTAATCGTGCGAGCGAACTTGGGAGACGCACCGCATCCCGCCAGGTCAACACTTCCTGCGGGGGAGAGCAAAACATACACTGCAGTCGGGGGTTCCGGCGGTCCATATCCTCCACCGTTGCCACAGTTGGGTCAAGTCCACAGGCAAATACGACATACGCTGCTTCTTCCACGAAGCGGATTTGGAACCGGTGCTGGATATCCTGCCCGCTGTTCCCGTCGTCGAGGTGATATAGGGAAGAAAACACCTCTGGAAAATGTGTAACCGTGTCCTGGGTGTTGAAGACGGCACAGGCGAGGCGTAGCTTGTCGATCCCGGTGGGTTTTCGAGCTGGTTCGAAATGGACGCCATATCTGACGGGAATCTTGACCATTTCTGCGAGTTCAGCCGCGAGTCGCGTCTTCCACTCTTCGACAAACGCAGGGAGTTGCTCAAACGCAGATTCAAATGACCTGGCATCCACTTCAGTTCCTTCAGGGGCCGAAATGACGTCCTGAAAGGGGGGGAAACTAGCGAGGTCGATCATGTCCGGAAGAAGGTCAAACTCCGGCACGTTTGTGGGCGGAGATGCCACGTAGTTGGCGTATTCAGACTCTAGCAAGAGCATGCGTCGCTCACGGAGAGACCTTTCTGACCATTTAGACCTAAAGCTGTCCATAACTTCGAGCCATTCTGGTAACATCTGGTCCCATTCTATGGTAGAGATAGTCAGCACCGAACCAGGGACATTTCGAATGAACCTTCACCTCTGTCGGTAACTGCGTCGGACTTTTCGAAATCCTCCAAGCAGGCTTGTGTAATTGCATAGCGACCAAAGCGTTCAATCTCAGGCTGATATCCATGCCGCCTGAGACGTTCAAAAATGCTGCGCCACATTGAGAGGAGGTAAAAATCAAAAACAAGCGATACCGACCTGTCACCCCGTTCTGTGTTCATCGCCTAGTACCTGCAGTTGTTTGCGTGCTGTCGTTAAACGATGAAGAATAAGCGAAACAAGGGTATAATTCGGACGAACATTGACAATGACGATATACTGTATCCTCAAGTTGTGGAGGAGTGAGCTTTGTCTTAGGGGTCGGGCGAGACCGAGAAAGATTACACTGTTGGAGTCGGAGATTCAACCAAATGGGGTTGATCAGCAAGAGTTGGCATTCGCTCTCGTCGCCACATTCCCAGTATCACTTAATTAGCACCAGGTACAATAGTACAAAAAAATAAGATACCACGCTTCAAGATAAATGTCCGCATTAACGTATCCTCAAAAAGCCCCATTTTTTTCAGCCTCTTCGCACCTATCCCGCCATCGATTCCCAAAGTGTCTCACCAGGAGAACCAGGAGAACCACGACGACCAACAGGCCGGCCCAGACGGTGTACAGCCCACCATCCCCGATCCGATCCTATAGTAGGCGTGTTCAGTGACCTTCAGATTCTGTCACGGACGAAAACGGCCTACCTGGAGGGGAACAGCGATCTCGACCGCAATGAATGCAATCACGCCTCTGAATGCACTGTTCGATGCTGCAGCAGTCGAGGAACGTCCAGGATTTGCATCAACGAGATAGGCGAGAATGCTGGTAAATATCCACCTGTAGAAAGCGCAGTTCAACGGCCCACCCAAAAAATGCATGCAAGAAAATGGAAAACGAACAATGAAGAAAACCCAGCAAAGAACAACATCAGGCAAATTGCAGCGACGTGCTGGTGAGTTTGGCAGATCCAAGCGTAGCCTAGCGCAGAGAGGGGAAGCAACGCCATGGCTGGTAGTGTGCTCTGGAGTCGCATCTTTCATTTCTATCGTCAGATGACGGTAACGGAGAATGTCTCAGTGGCGCAAACGTACCTCTGGATGCATTGATTCCCCATTCTGGCGCTTGAGTTTCATCAACACCATATCAGACCATCGTCCCCCAAGGGTGCTACCACACACACTACCTATAGCATGCGATATGAAATATCGTAACATAGATCCGAAGAAATTTCTCACCGACTCCAACAGACAACAAGACGAGGCCCGTGTGTAGAGCATCATAGCCATATGATGTTGATAGAGTTCTTGCACAGGTATACGAAAGACTGTATGAAAAACCATATATCAAGCCTGACATGAAATCAGTGCTCTAGTAGTGGATCACGGACACCTTGCAATGAACTGACCTGATGCGAGAAGGACGGCGCTGTTATTCCACCGTTTCAACACCGATATGATGGGCGGGAAAGGGTTAACGTCCGTGAATGATGGCGTTATATCGTTGATAGTATCTAAAGTGCTTGGCGTGGTCGTCCCGGCCTCTAATCCTTCAACAGTTTTCTCCGGTACCGTCCGCCGGGATGTGTCTGTGACCCGACTCCCCTCTAACCTCCGGGAAAGAATGTTCTGGTATAAGAGACTTCTCTCCTTTCGGAAAGAATCCTTAAAGAAGATGAACAAGCACACCAAAACGATATATCCGCTGACAAATGAAAACCAGAATACGGCGCGCCAACCGAGGGCTTGCGCGAAGACTCCGCCAAGAAAAGGGCCAAAATAGGCCCCGAGGAGCGGTGCCGCATAGTATATTCCCACCTTCGCACCTCGTTCGTGGGGTTCGTATATATCGGCAAGAGTTGCAGCGGCAATAGCGAGGACCGCACTTGAGCTAAGCAAGGTGAGTGGATACGTAGAAAACAGCTAAGAGCGTGTACTCACCCCACAGCTTGTAGAGCTCGCATTCCTATAACGAGTCCGATGATCTTCGAAGAAGCCACGATAGCAGAGCCAACAATAAACAATGACATCGATAACAAATAGACGACCTGAGTATCGTGTGACCTTTTAGAGCGCACAATCGGCTAGCGAATTGCGAACCTTTCGTCCTTTGATCTCACTGATAACGCTCCATAGCAGAGGGAACAGTCCTTGGAGGATGATAAATACAGACATGCTCCAACTGATGTCTGCGCTGGATGCATGTAGATCCTGTTCAATCTGTGCGTTTGCCGCTACAGAAAAGTATGCATGGTTGTCCTACTGGAGCGAACATAAAATGCTCACGGTTCTGCATGGTGGTTGCAATGCCAGCGATCATTGACGCTGAGGACACGATTACCAGTGTTAGTGTCTAAAGCACACTTTCGTCAAGGGATCGATAAATGGCGGAAAAGCAACCTTGGCGCACCTTCCGAGCATTGCTCCAGGCCCTAGGATCGTCGGGTACTGGTACGTGCTCAATGTCATTGATGGTCCGTGCGCCGTTCGAGTCTTGTCTGCCAGAAGATCCAGTAAATTCACAACTAACAGATGAGTCGGCCCACACACCTGGGAGTCATGGGTGCCAGTAAGTTGGAGCCGCTCCACGCGTATTTATAGATCGCATTCAAATTTACCCAACGAGTGGCTAATGAATTGATGGCATACTGCTGGGATCAAATTTCACCGGTAACTGGGGAAGCCGGGAACTCCAGTCCAGGCTGGCATGCAATTGATCGAAAACGCCGGCAAACCCTACATGGCGCGTACCAAGTAGCGCAGGGTTGGGCTTTCACTGAGAGTTGGTAGGCTGCTAGGGTCACCGCTGATGATCAAATATCCGACATCACATAGAAGAAAGAGATGACGTTACACATACTTGTTTTTGCGAGAAGCACGACTCGGATGGCTGGCGGACCGGATCAACTGAGACCAACTTGAACTCGGATATAGAGCGTGCGCATTTTGCAACCCACGGTATATGCGGTTATCGATACGCCACTCCAGATTATTGTTGGGCTAGGCGCACGAATTTGTCAAGTCCATGTCGAAAGACTCCCTGCAGGCTGCAGGCGTTCCACATGCTACGGAAACCGGCAGGCCAGGAAACGGGTCCGTAGCACCGCCATGTCTTGCCGATTGGTGGCCTTCAGCTTGGAACCTTTGACATGCAGACCTCGAACCATGGCAGTGAGTGGCGTTCCGAGTCGGTGAGCAAGGCAGTATCGTCGGAGTCTGATCAACACCGCCCGTTTTAGAAATCAGACCCATGGTTGCAGCCAATCACACTTCAGCCGACGAGCCTTGGAAGTCGGGCGTGTTTCCGTCCCTATAGAGCCGCAGCGACACCCGATGGTAGTCCGTTAACGACACCGATGCCCGACGACGGGAAATGCCAAGTTGAACACCCGAACCCGGAACCCGGAACGACTCCAACTCGCTCGGCACTGACTGATGCATGATGTGTACGATTCCGGCGAACAAACTTCCGATAGCCATGCATGTCCCTCCAGCCAACCAAGGCACCCGTCATTAATTCATTATCAGTAGTGGCATCACACATCGCCGTCATCACGATACATCTCTCTGATGCTTCAAGATATGAGTAGCAGCTGAACCGGACTACACACGGACCGAGCATCCGAGATCGACTTGAATACGATCCAATGTCATGGCGCCTTGTGGATTATCGCGTCATCC